>JAKSZP010011144.1:0-48325 GCA_022478985.1 Massospora cicadina
TTTTTAAATAAAAATATTAAATAATGCTTTGTTAAAGTTTTTATGTTTTTTATTGTTTTAAGTGGGGCAAGCTAACAAAAATCCTTTCTTCAATACTAGTATTTCCTATTTAAACTAGTTCAAATCCCAGGACCATGGGTATTTGGGGCTAAAGTATTATAAGGCTGATTCATCCAAATCAAGTAACATAGGCTTTTGGCCTATCATTACGAAGATAAATATTTTGAGGCAAAACTGACCCATGTGGTAATGATTTATTAAATTGTATCCAATCACCAGCGAGTAAAATCTTCTCACCTCAGAGGTGGTCAGACTCATGTGGTAATGAATTGTTAATTTGCACCCAATCATTGACAAGTAAATCTCACCTCGGAGGTGATCAGACCCATGTGGTAACAAACACCTCAAATTCAGCCAAGAAGTCAGAGCAATCCTATTATCAGTTCTTACCTTATTAAACTGATTTTGGTTATAAACTATATTTTCCTAATAGTTAGGATTCCACTGAGAATCCGCCAAGGTCTTTTCGCCGTTGGTACTCATATCATTGATAACCACAATATTATTTGATGATTGGGCAGGAGATGGGCCAATCATGGTAGCAGATTTGGGAGCATTCTTACCTCCAACATTCTTATTCAAAAGTTGAGAAGGAGAATGTCTGACACTTATGAACTACATTGGCAAGCACGCCTGTTTTGCAATACCCTAATTTTTATAAGAAATTTATTGTGCAAACGTATGCATCTCTTTCTTCTGTAGGTGCGGTACAATCCCAAAAAGATGATGATGGTGTGGGGCATCCCGTTGCATTTGTAGCCAAAGATTAACATGCTTGAATGAAATTACACCGTGACTATGCAGAAATGCTTATTGGTAATATATTTTTTTCAGTTCCGGTTCTACCTCCATGGGAGAGTAACTTAAAGTGGTAACCAATCATGCATCCTTGCGGTAGCTGCAGCTTCTATGGGAACTTGATTGGCGGCTTGCATAATGAGCGCTGAAGCTACAATCATATGATTTTAAGATACATCGGCCAGGGGCAAAACATCAGAATGTATAGTATCTCTCATGATTACCAAAGGTCACCATTACGGCAGATTTGGTGGATATAATGTATGAGAAGATGATTGTAGGAAAATATCACAATGATCCACCACAAGTGATCAAAGTGCTGGATGGGCTAGGATGGGATACCTTCTAGAGCAATTAGGAATTATATAAGCAAATTGGAGAAGTGATGCTAAGAATCCTGAAACTTTTGCTAGACTATCAATTATTGTTGATGCTCTTAGAAAGGTAGGTCATGGAGGGTTGAAAATAACGCTGGAGTTCTTATGACCCCATTACTATTGGGATAGTATACACTATGATGTGCTTAAGTCAGTTGCTTGTTGTCACCAGTGCCAAGTGGAGAGACATTCCACAAGAAGACCACCTACCAGGTGGTTAAGCCTCGTGTTGCATGGCATACAGTTTCCCTTGATGTGGTGCGCCCCCTTCCAACTGGCACAAATTGCTCTAACTATATATTAGTAGCAGATTGACCACTTGACAAGATGGGTGGAAGTAAGAGCGACCAATGATTTAGGGCTGTCACCACCGCCAAGTTCATCATGGATTGTGTCATCCAGCGATATGGCTGTTTGCAGTTTATCCTCATGGACAATGGAACTAATTTCACATCTCATATCCTGCCCAAGGTGAATGAACTAATGACAATCTTCTGGGTCTTGACTACGCCCAACTACCCTGAGTCTAATGGAATAGTGGAACAGGTCAATGTACATTATTAAATATTCTCCGCAAGCTTATAAAAAAGTAGCCCACTGAATGGAGTACCCTTCTATCCACCGCTGTCTTTGCATATAATATAAGCTATCATTTGTTTACAGGGAAAAGTCTGTCATGAAAACGGTATAAGAAGTTTAAACTGGCCAGCCAGTCGGGATGCTTGAGCACCCAAAAGGAAAGCCAGAATGCCAGTTGCATTGCCACTCATATGACTTTATATGGGCTGCGAATTGGGAAATGTTGGTTCATTGGTGTATAATGAGCGTGAGAAGAAACCTGATTATGAACCACATGGAAACAACCACAGACACTGAGGGTCTCGCTTCAGGGGATTGTAACACTGGGATAGTTTCTAAAGGGTTGCTGATGGGTGGGTTCAACCCAATTGTGGAAACAAGGATGCGGATCCTTGCATGGAATGGTGGATGTAAGGCCACAAGATCCCAGTATATTGATGGTGGATAGTGGCAATGATGGGATTAATTTCCAGAAGTTTCTTACACGTTGAACCCAGTTGATGATGATGGGCGTGATGGTAATCATCAAGACTGGTAATGCCCATTGGTGTAGGGACCAATAGGCCACCAGGTTAATGTCATTGGGTTTCGGCAAGAAGGATATACATAAAGTAAAAAATTGTCTTAAATAGGGAGTTTATTGGAAAGGTAAGTAAAGAGAATTGACCAACAAACTTCTCAGTGTGATGCAACTGATTTAATAGTGTTTGATTGATGTGGGTATAAGCAGGTATTGGGCCCCTTAAATTTGACCTTACCTGGTGAATTTTTTGGGGAAGGGGCGATAATTTAAATGGGAACTAACTTAAAAAGGATTCAGTAGCAGGTCTAGTCTCTGTCAGTTCGACCTTAAACGCCTGAACTGAGGCTTGACCGCATTTCTGTTGGTTGGTGTGACACATCTGACCTGATAAGCAATGGGAATTCCATAGGGCCACCCCACGTAGGGGTGGTACCAATTGGTTGGAAACGGGTTTGGGATGCCCAACCCACCCATGCCCGGTTGCTGGGCGTTTGTTTGGTCAAATAAATTACATCAGCCACAACTCCCAATTTACCGGATAGGTGTTTCAAATTGTCTACAGTGGTTTCTGAAGATACCATCTGCACAATGGGGATCATCTCTGACAATTTTGAGAGGTGGTTATGTTGGGATTTTTGCCCATATTCCCAGCCTTCTAGATTACCAGAAACTGATAGGGGATAATTCCCTAATGCGAGGTGAATTGAAACTTGGTTGACTTTAATTTCAGAGTAACTATGTTTAGGGTATGTAGGATACTTGCCTGGTCGTATCCATCAGGGATCAATCCAAATGAATGCTTAAGTTCTCGTCAGGTGAGTTGCTGACAAAATAGGGGCATCTGATAGTGATTAACTATCAGGTGTACTGATTAGGATTGGTCAGGTTTCATCACCAACTGATTAGGAATATAAGTAGTAAGTTGTGAGGCGAGTGATGCCACATGCAACTAACAAGTTTTCAGTTGTTTTGTGACCTGCCTTAATGAGTAACAAGTCCCATTACCTAAGCAGTTCGCTAGCCAAATATGGTTGGTTCACTTGAAACTAGAGTAAAACGTTAGGGATACTTTTTCTGACTCTTTCCATTTTAGGTCTTGAGGATGTCCAATGACGGAATCCTAGCCATGATGGGGAAGACCATCGCTGCTGAGACAAGGATGGGTGATTCAATGGCAACGGCTGCCATTTCAATGAAGAGGTTTCACCCAAGGGTTAGATGACCGAATCCCCACTTTATTTTTAAATTTATAACGGGGAAGGCTGACCATGGGACGGACACTTCCGAATATGACTCAGACGAGACAAAACTTAGTACCAGGGGAGGCACCCCAGAGAAGCGATGCTATCTCTTGTTGCCAGCGGGAACGCCACTTATGGGAAGGGGAGGGAACGTGTGTAGGGGACGTAGACACTATTGAGCACGTGTGGAGGAAGGGGTCTGATTGGATGAACCAGACTGGGAACCAGGAGGAGACCAGCTGTTGGCGACGCGGTGGGAGATATCCAAACATCCACGCTTGAAAGTGATCCACCAAATGAGACCGGAATCTGTGGACAGCTTCAGGGAGGGTGGGGATGGATCCAGCGATGGCATCCAAGACAATCGTGTGGATAGTCCACATGGCGATTGCAACCACCAGAGCACGGAAAAAGGGTGGGAGGGGGGAGGCCATTGATGAAGCAAACATATCTCTTGACAGACTGAAGTGATGTGTTTGATCCTGGCCTAGCAGACGTTGGACTTCGCGCCATATTACTTTAGAGGTGGGGCACTTCTCCAGGCGGTGAAACAGCGTTCCATACTGGCCACACACAACACAGGATGAGTGTAAAGCATTAGAGCGCTCAGCTGTACGATACACCCGCCTTAGGCAGCGCCACACATGGGAGCGGACTTGAGGCTGCAACAGAGGATGGTGTGCGTATTTCCAGATAGTCTTTTGGGTCTCAGTGGAATAAGGGATGTCCATCATGTCCAGGTAGTCCACTCTGGATAGGACTTGGGGTCGAATAGGGATCACGCCATCATGGATGGGTAGCCCCTGTACCTCTTGTGTGAACTGAGGAGAGGGGCGGCCTCTTCGGGTTGTATGTCTACTAATACGAATTCTCCACTCTGCGCTTCGCATGGAGAGTAGAATTCGTTTGTAGTGGGTTTTGGTCCCGTGAGGACCTGTGGCTGATGTGTGTGATGCGAGGTATATCATCAGGGAGTGGGGGTTTGATGGATTGTTGAGGCCCAAGGCTTGGGAGAAGTTGGAGCAGGCCGCGCGGGACCAGTGTTGGGATGGGAGTGTAGGAGCAGTGACTGCCGCAATCCAGGTGCCCAGGATCTTGGCGGCATGGGCTTTGAAGTCAAGTAGCCCCATGCCACCATGATGATGAGGGCCAAACATGACCTCTAGCCGTACTGGTGGAGGGCGGCCTGACCAAAGCCAGCCTTGTAGAAAAGCATACAGGGATTTGAAGAAGCTTGGGGAGAAGGGGATGGCGTGGGCTCCGAACCAGACTTTGGATAGGAGCATAGAGTTGGCAAGAACAACCCTGCCAGTGAGGGTAGTAGGGTGGGCTCTGAGAGAGGCGATTCGCTTTGTCACGTTGTCCAGTATATGGCACTCCATTACTGCTGACGCGTATCCACCTGCCTCCAACCACACGCCCAGATGGCGTACCGGTCCTATGGTAGGTCGTGGCACAAAGGGGAGCACCAGTGGAGCCGTGTGTTTTGAGTTATTAAGGCGTGGACGTGTGCGAGCAATGGGCCGGGTTGGTAACTAATTGCTGGGGCCCAGCAGTTCTGAAACCGACCAAGGAGGATGATTTCAGTTTTGGAGGTGTTCAGTGCCGCGTTGCTTACCCGGGAATATTCCTGGATGAGGGCTTAAAGCGCACGTGCATCTTTGTTATTAGACACCCCCACCACGCAATCATCTGCAAATGCCATCATCTTGACTGGGGTTTGGCCTGGCACATGGACCCCAGTGAGTTGGGCATTCACATTTCGCAGTAGTGGGTCAAGGCTGAAGTTGTATAAGAGTGGGCTCAGGGGGTCCCCTTGTCGCAGGCCCCTTTGAGGACGGACTACTTCCATTAGGAAACCTGGGCCGCGCACTGCCATTGTTGCAGATTCCGTGAGCAGCATCACCCAGTTAATGAAGCGGGGAGGTAGGCGGAATTGTTGGAGGCAGGCCCTAAGGTATTCCCAGTTTACTCTATCATAGGCCTTTTGTTGGTCCAAGAATACAAGTGCCCCAGAGGCTGTGGACTGACACACATTAGCCACAGAGTGCACGTTATCCCAAATCGACCTTCTGGGGATGAAACCAAATTGTTCTGGGGAGATGGTGGCAGATGCTACAGTCCCTAAACGGTTAGCCATGATTTTTGTTAAAATTTTGGTGTCTGTTTGTTAGAGAAATGGGGCGCCAGTTGGCTAAGTCTAGCCTATCCCCTTTCTTGAAGAGTGTGACCAAAAAGGCCTCATGTCCTCCTGGTAGGAGGCGCGTTTCCAACAGGCTTTGGTTAAGTGAGGCTAGCAGCAATGGGGATATATATTTAAAATATTTTTGTAGAACTCATATGGAATGCCATCTGGGCCTGGGCATTTTCGGTTTGGCACACCACGAATGGTAGTTCTTAATTCGTTTGGAGTAATTAAATTCATTATTTCTGGGTATCAGAAAATGGTGCGGATATGAGCTCTGTCAAGATATTCTGCCATTTCAGCTGGCTGAATTGGTTTGGCTCAGTATAACTAAGAGTAATATCTTTGCATTTCGATTGCCACTTCAGCCAGTGTGTCCACAATAGAATTATCCGATCTTTGCACCTGTGTGCAGGCCACGCTCTGGCATGGTGCAAAAATTTTTTTGAAGAAGTATGCGGTGCACTAGTCGCCTTTAGTGATGCGTGTGGCCCTGTATTGGACACAAACCCGATGTTTGTTTTGCCTTTTAAGTGCGTTGAGGTGGGCGGCTGCCTCCGCCCACTTCTGGCCCCATGCAGGGCTATATCCTGAGGCTGGAAGGTTGGACTCCAAGTGGGCCAATTCCGCCAGCGCGCGCGATATAACCGCTGATGTGGCTCGTGAGCGTCTGGATGAGAGATGGCTATAGTGGCGGATGGTGTCTTCTTTGAAAGTTGTTCATGTTGAAATGGGGTCCGTGCAAAATGGTGCAACAAACAATTTTGCCAAAGTTGCTTCTTCCAACCACGTGGAAAATCCTGGCGACGCGAGCTCTGGGGGGCGGATTTTGCACCAATGTGGGGCCTTTGCAACTGTGACAGGTAAGTGGTATGTTATCGAGACCAGTCAGTGGTTGAAGAATTCCATTTTCGTTGTTTTGAAGTGGGAGATGTGGGGTTGGAATTTCGCCGGTGCTAGAATAAGGTTGATGCGGGTCATGGACCTTAATTGGCATTGTGGACGTGGGGACGCGTCATGTTTTTGAGCAGTGGGGCATGTTGCGGCAGCGCATCCATTAACCCAAGGGTGGCTTTAGAACGTGTAGTTCTACGTGACCCTGTGGGGCGTGGGGTGAGGGCAGCCACCAGTCTGTTGGTGAGGTTAGCCAACAGCTCATGTCACCAAATAGGAAAGAATTGGGGGGTAGCGGGAGGTTTTGACCAATGAGAAAAATTCCTGATGCTCTTGTGCACCGTTTGGGGCGTAAATGTTGACGATTGTGTGTGCAACATCAGCCCATGAGAAGGTGACAACGAGCACTCGGCCATTTAGGAATGTTTTTGAAGATGTAAATTTGAAAAAATTGTTTTTCTGAATTAGCACCCCACAGTGCTTTGACCAAAAGGATAGGGATGGTAGGAGCATTGTTTTCCAAGCTTCCTCAGAACCTTGTGGACAGTGGGACTCCTGGATGGCCAGGATATCCACGGGTAAATTGTTTTGTAAAAAACTCAGTTTCCTAGCCCAGGACGGGGAGGCCTTGAGTCCGGCAATATTCAGCATCCCTAGAGTGAAGGTTTCCCCCATTGCACCTTAGGTGTGAGGGGGTGGGCCCCCGGGCCCACCAGCCTCTTCCAGGTCCCCACGGGCTTTCACAGCAGCGCGGGTATTAGCAGCAACACTATTGGGGTTTTTGTTAATTTTTGTGGAAAGAGTCACATTGGCTTTGGCCTTCGCTTTTTGTTTTCCCGACGTCAGACGAATTTTTTGCAGTGCGGATAAGTTTGGTGCACCGTCGAGTGGGGCAAAAAAAAATTTTCAGTTGGGATAGGTCCCAAGTCAGTTTTGACCGGGGCTTGGGTGCAGTGATTGGGTGATATTGAATCTCCCATTGGATCCTCAGATTGAGTGGCCCATTTGCATGGGCCTCCCAATCTGATTGGGTGATGGATTCCTGAGTTGCTTCCACCGCGAAGGTCTCCATGTCCTCCTGGTGTTGTGAGTGTGGGATGGTGGTGGTGGCCTTGCCGCTTCCTTAGCCACAGTCCTATGGGCCTGCTTGGCCTTCTTCCGCTCCTGCGGGGAGATGGGCTTTACCAATAGGTAGCAGCCTTGTGCTCCCCACGGGAAAGCCTCCTTGGTGCTTGCGGTTGGTTCGTAGTGCGCCTCTCCGCTGGCCATAGCTGCCGAGGGGTGCTCTTGGAATGTGACGCCCTCCTTGATGGGGCATGCATGCGCCTTATGGCTGAACGCGTCACAGTGGGTGCAAATGGGGGGCGCGCTGTCCACGGTTACCTGGAATGGGTGGGTGGTGTGCCCTGTGATGTCAACAAAGGTGGAGTGCGGGATCTGGGTTAGGTCCTTCGCAATCTCCTCAGTTGGGGTCAGAACTGCGATGGCTTTGCCAGTGCACAGGTGTGGCATCAGCGTGAAATGTTGCATTTCAAAAGATTGTATTTCGCCATATATGGCGAGACCATCTTTCAGGTGTTGCTCCAAAATGTCACGTTTTACCATAGTAGGCAGAAAGTCAAACGTGAGGTAAATTTGGTTTGATTTTGTCCATCTGGTGCATTTAGTTTTGATGACCCATTGCCATTTGGGGAGAACGACCACTATGTGCACCGCTGCAGCCTCGTCTGCTGCTATTTTGCTTTTGAAACCTAGGTCCAGCCAACCGCGCGACATGGAGTGAGGTGCAATGTACACCACGGTTGGGAAAATTTTGTGTACATCTTCACAAAACTTTTCCCATAGGGCCATTTTTTGGATGTCCAGATACACACGGACTCCAAATTCCACTGACAAAAGTGGCTGGTAATGTGGTGTGTTGATGTACTGGTTGCATCGTGCTTGCCACGCGAGTATCTCTGGGGAAATTGTGACCGCCGGTTTTTTTAGATTTTTTTCTATTCCACCAGATTCTCCGGGGCGTTTTTGAACGTTAGAGGCCGCGGGCCTTCCGCCTGCTCCTCTTGCCTTGCTTGCCCAACTGCTCCCAGACATGGGCGCAGACTAATCGCCTCTATGAGATTATCAAACTAGATTTAGTCTTGAATTGAATGGGTTGCAAAAGTGTTTGCAACGAGAAAGAAAAGTTCTCCCGAATCCCCACTTTAAATTCCCTAAAATTCAATTATAATAAGAAATACAAGTTCTATAGTTATTTAGTTTTTCATCCGGTATATAGTTTAAGTAGTAATTTTTATCAGCTTTCAATTGTTCTATTCTTTCTCAAGTATATTATTACTGTGTGCAATAATGGGGAGAACTTTAAGGAAAAGAGTAAAGATCTAAGCAGGGATCTAGAGAAGAAGCGGAAACAATAGGGGATTGCTGCCAGATGTGTGTTGAACTGGAGAAACTGTCACCAGGGAATCTCAGAATAAGTTCAGGTTGGACAGTACAAGGGAACAAATCCCAATTTTGAGACATCTCAAGTATTTTGAGCAGAAATACTGGCCGAGTGTTGGGCGAAGATCTAAGAATTCCCTTCAACTATGGATAATAGTCATCATACTATTATCACTTATAATATCAAATACTATAAACGTAGACAAAATGCACAAGAACTAAACCTGTGCAGTAATATGTTTATATGGGTTATTGGCTGAATATTAACCAATCCCATAAATTTTTACAGGTTAGCATCAGCGATTGTACTTCTGACTGAGTCAAAAATGTTGGCAATTTCAGTTAATAATTTGATATTTGTCCCTTTTTTACTATATGGTTTCCAATTGTTGGGCTTTATTCCCATAGGTTTTGGACCCTTTGACTTTGATTTGGTGATCTCACAATAGATTTCCTTAATCTGGTGGATAAGTTTGGCTGAAGTGAACTAGGGTACCAGGGGAGGGATCTGAAGCTGGAGGTCTGTTACCCAGCGCTTGTCTACCATGTGGGCGTGATCACCCTGGGTAACGAGAGGTACAGCTGCCCTCTTTGGACCCTTTTTGTTCAGAAACATGAAGATCTCCCAACCCACGCACAGTGGACGATCCCCTGGACCTACATAACCCTTTCCTTTTTCCAAAGGAAGGGCGCCACCACTGGGAAACTGCACAAGAGCCACATTCATGTGCGCTTTGGGAAATTTGATCGCCATTACAGTTGTAACATTTTGGGGGGATGGGGAGCGTCAGGGTGGGACTTATGAATCGCCTCAACCAGTTCCATGCAGTTAGCGCAATCATGGGCCTTAACCCAACTGTTCTCATAAGCTGGATAGCCTTTCCATGATATGAGATACTGAACGGACCTATGAGATTTTTGGGATGATAAGATGTTTTACACCTTGGCCTCCTCTGCATTCTCGATTACAATTGTCTCAGGGTCTGTGGTGACAGTTTCCCTAAGTGGGGACAACTGAGGAAATGTGGAAGACGGGGTGCTGTTTCCAATGAGCTGATATTTTAGCTGGAATGCACCATTGCCCAAGTCTTCCTCCACCAAGTTGGGACCCAAACGCTTACTGGAAAACTTCTGGGAGGGTACCTGCATTCTCAAATGGCGCATATCGAGCATTTCATATGAACCCACAGTTATGTCATGACCAGGGATTCATTTATGATCTGCAAACCGCTTGTAGTCATTGATAGCTTTAGCTTGATCTCCCACACTAAGGACTGAGTGGACCTAATATGCTCAGCAAGATCTGTGGCATCCAGGACTTCAGGATGCAAACAGGGTCTGACTGAAAATGAGGGATTATAGCTGAGCATCGCTTCATAAGGAGAAAACCCCGTGGAAGTTTGAATTCCATTGTTTTAGGCAAATTGAGCGAGGGGAAGGTCGTTAGACCAGGTGTCCTGTGTGGCTAAAGCATAGCAACGCAGGTATTGTTCTAGGACTTGGTTAACTCGTTGGTTTATCCATTGGACTGGGGATAATATGCTGTAGAGCGACAGGGTGGATTTTTAAAATAGTTAAAAGTTCACTCCAGAACCACGCCATGAATTGTGAACCTTGGTTGCTGATGATCTCCTGTGGGAGACCAAACATTGTAAAACTCATGGCGCACAAAGAGATGAGCAGTTTCTTCCAACGTAATCTTAAAAAGCACAGCGGATAAAAAAAGGAAAATTTAGTGAAATGATTAACCACCACAAAACCACCGTAAACCCATTAGAAAGGGAAGTTTGACATTAAAATCCGCGGACACCAACGTCCGTGGACCCTCCACCTGTTGCAAGGGGTGTAGGAAGCCATTTATTCCTGAGCGGTCTGACTTAGCTCATGCACAGGTAACGCAATCAGCGATCCAGGTGGAACTTACTTAGTTAAACCTGCCTAATTGTAATTCCGCTTGATCAATTCATTGCATTTCTTACTGCCCAGATGGCCAATTGTGGGAGAATCATGATGCGCTCGAAATACCTCAGCTCTGAATAGAGGAGGAACCCAAACTCGTGACCTAAAATAAATGAGACCCTCCACCAAGGAATATAGGGAGTGTTTTTGATTTTGGAGGAACAATTTCTTGAATAACTCCACTCCTTTGTGGCAGGTCATTTGGGCTGCTAAGACCTGTGTAATGAGAGGGGCGTCAGGAGCAAAGGCAACTGATGAGACAATAGGGGAACAATAGATAAGATTTGAGTGGCGGGATCACAGTAACAAGATCCACTTTATCTGAGTCTGAGGGCTAGTGTGCCAGATTGCAGCTAAGAAAATTGGGAAGTACGTTAAGTGTGCCTTTTATATATTCATATTTGATATTGAACCTGCACAAGTCCTGATAGGTGCAAGTTTGCCAATGCACCAATTTCTGGGGTTTTCAGAAATACAAAAGAGCTTGGTGATTCATATGCACAGTTAAATCATGCTGGGTACTCTGTAACAGAAACCTCCAATGAGTCAACGCCCATGCTACAGCTGTCAATTCCTTATTGTAGATGGCCAAGGATTGCTCCATAGAGGAAAATTCTCGGAAAAAGTAGGCGACTGGATGTTCCAAGCCATCGTGCTCCTGGAGCAGAACTGCCCCCACTGCCACAGATGAGGCATCGCATGCAAAAATATACAGCTTGGCAGGATCCACATGTTTCGAGATGAGGGGAGATAAAAACATCTCTTTGATTGACTCAAACACCTGCTGGCACGCGGATGACCAACAAAAAGGCACATTCTTGCCCATGAGGGGGTGGAGCGGAGCAACTAACTGGGAAAGGGCTAAGGAAGATTTCTTTAGGAAAATAGTGGTGCCCAAGAAGCTCCATAATTGTTTCTGGGTCGTTTGAGTTGGCCATTCACCATAAACGTCCACCTATTGGGGGAATCGCATACCCATCTTTGAGGACTAGGTTCCTGAGAAAGGTAACTTCCTCCTTATAGAACTTGTATTTGGAAGGCTTGAAGAACAAGCCCGACTTGTGCAAAGAAGCCAAAACTGATTTCAATTCTTTAGCATGTTGTTTGGGAGTTAAGGAGTGAACCAAGATGTCATTAATATATTTGACCGCGCAAGTAAACCGGAGGTCACCCAGTACACAGTTGATCATACATTGGAATGTAGTGGGGGCATTCTTAGGCCAAAGTGCATTACGCGGAATTGTAAAATGCCTCACTTCATCCAGATCACTTTTAACCATTCTTGCCCTTCCATTATCTTAATCTGGTTAAAGATGTTGACGAGATCCAGCTTAAAGAACACGCGCGATTTAGTGATTGCTTGACTGTTAGTCTGCTCCAGGGGAAGAGGGTAGGGATCATGAACCATAACTTTGTTTGAGTGTCCATAATCCACGCAGGGATGGAGGGAATCATCAGCCTTTTTGACATAAACAATGGGAGACGCGACAAGTGATGTGTCTTTAAACAACCACCATTTTTTAAGAATATCTTATAACCAGGTGTTAAGTGAAACATCCTCTGCTGTGTGTGGATACAACGGGCAGTTGATATTCACCAAATGTATTATTGTTCTGAATCCCAAGTCGAATTTAGTGTGAGGGGGAAGACGGTCTGCCTTTTCAGACATGGAATACTTCGATAGCTCATCAATTCTTAAGGAAAATCAGATGGAGGGCCCGCAGGGGAGACAAGGGAAGTAATGGAGCTCAGGCTTGAGTTTTCTTAAGGTTATCAACTAAAGTAAATTCTCCCTCAAGTTGATCATTAACGAATGACAACATATTTAACTCCAAATGGATTCTAACATGTTGTTGACACTACCATCTGAGCCCCAAGATTAAAGGAAACACAATTTTAGCATTGCTGAGAACCAATTGAAAAAGTTGAACTGATGTACTGAGAAAGGTACTGGCTGAAAGACTATATACAATGTCTGGGAGGCTTAAGAAGCCACCATCACTGAAGGGCCTACGTCCAGGTCCAGCTCCAATTGTTGGGCTAACTCAACGCTCATAAAATTACCCATGGCTCCAGTATTCAAAAAAGCCTCAAAGGAGACATGGTAAGATCTGATACTAATCTTCATAGGTAATAAGAAATAAGCGAAGTTTTGTTTATTGGTAGATTTGGACGTTTTGTTGCAACTTAAGAAATGGCAGGTAAATCTGGGAAATGTCAGGGACCTTTTCAGGAGTAAAGTTGGGAAGAGCAAGTGCTTGGGAACTGGCCTCTTCCATCTGGGCTTTTACTGATTCATTAGTAGGTGAACCAGGATAACCCAACTCTGACGCAGGGGTAGTGACGGGCTCTGAGGCCAGGACTAATGATTTTTTAATGGTAAGAACTGAATCTGTGTTGCCATTAGGTAGTCCAATCATGTAATTCCCCCTTGATAGTGGGAAGTATGGTAAGGTCAGCGTTGATAGTGGTCACAGCGCTACATATCTGATACACCGTCCCTTTAGAGGTGGAGTAAACCTCATGATGGGCAGAAGCAAAATCCAACCCTGATCTAAAAATTTCTTGGAGCATATCATTAGAGAACTCCAGTGTGGGAGCCTGTTCGTGGAAGGTAGAGATTAAAGAAGCCAAGCTGGGGGCTTCAGCCATAGTAGAAAGCAATTGGAATAAATGGTCAGAGCATGACACAGGGGTTTCAAAGAATCCGATATAACTGCAATCATCAAGGTGGGGTCCCTTGCTTGTAAAGTAGAATGCAGAAGACCTCATACCCACCTACGGGAATCCCCTTCTACAGTGTCCAAAAGCGCCCCTTGTTGAGCATGGGATAGCGCAGCGGCATTGTTAGGGGCAATAGCAGAACGCATTTGCATCTCAGTAAGGGCATCAAGAACTTTATTAACAATATCTCAAGAAGGAACACTCATATTTCCTTCTTAAATATTAGGTGGGGGAGAAGTAGTAATCCACAGGGCTCTGCCACCCTGTAAAAGTTTCTCCAAAGTATAGCGAATACTACCCACAAAATTGGCAAGTGACCAAACGAACAACAGAAAGCAGACTACTGACTGTAGATTCATTTGGTAAAATGTAACCACTGCGGCGCCCACCTCAAATAGAAGGGTGGAAATGGCAGGAAACAATGATTAGTCGATTATGTTATGAAAACGGCAGAAGAAGTTTAGACTAACCTGCCAGTTGGGATGCTTGAGCACCCAAAAGGAAAGCCAGAATGCCAGTTGCATTGCCGCTCATATGACTTTATATGGGCTGCGAATTGGGAAATGTTGGTTCACTGGTGTATAATGAGCGTGAGAAGAAACCTGATTATGAACCACATGGAAACAACCCCAGACACTGAGGGTCTCGCTTCAGGGGATTGTACCACTGGGATAGTTTCTAAAGGGTTGCTGGTGGGTGGGTTTAACAAAATTGTGGAAACAAGGATGCGGACCCTTGCATGGAATGGTGGATGGAAGGTCACAAGATCCCAGTATATTGATGGTGGATAGTGGCAATGATGGGATTATATTGCCAGAAGTTTCTTGCACGTTGAACCCAGTTGATGATGGTGGGCGTGATGGTAATTAACAAGACTGGTAATGCCCATTTGGTGTAGGGACCAATAGGCCACCAGGTTAATGTCATTGGGTTTCAGCAAGAAGGATATACATAAAGTAAAAAATTGGTTTTTTTAGCGGGAGCTTATTGGAAAGGTAAGTAACAAGAATTGTCCAAAAATTTTCTCAGTGCGATGCAACTGATTAAATAGTGTTCATTTGATGTGGGTACAAACAGGGATTGAGCCCCTCAAATTCGACCTAACCCAGAAAATTTTTTGGGGAAGGGGCAGATAATCTCAATGGGAACTGACATTGAAAGATTTGGTGGTAGGCTGAGTCGCTGTCAGTCCAACCTTGAACACCTGAACTGAGGCTTGACTGCATTTCCATCAGTTGGCACAATGGCGTCTGGCCTAATGAGCAATGGGAATTCCCTGGGGCCACCCCACGTAGGGGTGGTCTCAATTGGTTGTAAATGGGTTTGGGGTGCCCAACTCACCCATGCCCAGTTGCTGAGGAGTTCGTTCAGTCAAATAAGTTATGTCAGCCGCCTCCTGACTAACTGTATAGGGGTTTTAAACTGTCTTCAGTGGTTTCTGAAGATGCCATCTGCACATTGGGGTTCATCCCTGACAATTTTGAGAGGTGGTTAGCATCAGAGAACATACTAAAGCCGAGTCAAAACTGTCAGTGATTTCAGCTAATAATTCAATATTCATCCCTTTTTTGTTATATGGTTTCTGATAATTGGGCTTTATTCCCTCAGTTTTGGACCCTTCAACTTCGATTCAGCGATCTTGGTGCAGATTTCCTTAATCTGGAAGACAAGTTTGTCTGAAGTGAGTGAGGGTACTGAGGAGGGATCTGATGAGGTAGGGCTGTTACCCAGTACTCATCTACCACATGGGCGAGGTCGCCCTGGGTGACAAGGGGTACAGCCACCCTCTTTGGACCCTTTTTATTTGGAAACGGGAAGATCGCCTGATCCATGCACAGGGGACGTTCTCCTGGACTTACAAAGTCCCTTCCAATTACTTTATGGAAGACATACAGCTTTTCCAGCATTGCTTTATTCCTGTTTGGAGGATACTGGCGGAGTAGAGCCCAACGTTATTTGACTAACTTAACATATATGCTGATTAAACTCCAAACTGAAGCATATTCCACCAGTTTTTCTAAAAAGATTCAGGATCAGGCGGCTGACTAATGTAGATGCAGCTTTACAGTTCAGAGTAGGAGATATTGTCCTGGTCCATGACCAACATGGGTTTAGAAGAAGGAACAAGCTTGCTAGCATATGGATTGGACCATTTGAGATAATTAAGAAGACTGGTGTTGACGCTACACTATTAAGGTACCTGCGGGTGGTTGGATTATCAACTGAATACAGACGAATTTCCTTCAGTCATACAATCAATAGGAGCTTATCATATAGTCAAGAGGGGGTATTATTGAGAAATCGATATGATTGGACGATAAGTCACCTATCTGGCGGATTTTATTTATGAGTCAAGGTGAGCCTTGAGATTGAGCAATATGTTATGTCAATGCAAAGAAAATGATCAAAGTAATAATGGTTTGGCGAATTGAGGGAATTCACCCAAAGCCTTGATGATATAATGAAACCCTAATTTGTATTGAATACAAAATTACTAAGTAGAAGGGTTGAAACCAACTGGGAATACCAAAGGATAAGAATTGAGCTTGAGAACAAAAAGGAGGAGGTCTTTCAGGAAGAAAGGAAGTATGTAGTACAGAGTTATTGGAAGTAACCATTAGTTTATATAATTAATAAATAAAGTGGTATTTTTGGGGCAATATCTCCTTATTTCGTTATTA
Organism: Massospora cicadina; assembly: GCA_022478985.1. NCBI lineage: Eukaryota > Fungi > Entomophthoromycota > Entomophthoromycetes > Entomophthorales > Entomophthoraceae > Massospora > Massospora cicadina. The sequence continues at coordinate 16,464 of JAKSZP010011144.1, forward strand.
GTTTTTTTATTTATCAAAAATTGGTCATCTTCATTTTTTCAGTCCGTTGTTTGGTGGGACTGACCTGTGAAATCAGCTAGCGGAATCATCTACCACCAAAAGTTAACACTTCAGTTCACCCCATGTTCTTGCATAATTGAGAATGATGAGGAAATGTGCATCAATAAGTTGCCCCATTAAACCATGATGAGAACATGCATGGGTTCTTCAAACGGTTCAAATTTGTTGTAGAGGGTGCTGTGGACCACCATAAGGCAAAACTGTTGATCACCTTAAAAGACAAGAGTTCTGATCAGATTACATATTACTTGGAAAAAAGCTCTTTCACCTACCTGGAAGTTAAAGAGACAATGCTACGCTTGTTTGGGCGTAGGGAAAATGGCCCAGTAAAAGGCCAACTTCTTGTCCATTGCGTTTCAATGGAATGAGACCTTGATGGAGTTTGTGGATTGGTTTACCTCTGAAGCACAAATCCTAGCTGGGGAGGGCATGTTGTCTGAGGCTGATGTCAGAATTGCAATGACTGCAGCAGTGAAACGCATCAAGAGCTGCTCAATGCTATGGCTCCAATCCTTAAAAAGAGGATAGCCCCTTGCTAAAAATCGTTAATTACCTGGTTGAGCTGTCTGCTACATTCAGTCTGCCTAATATGGAGTGGAAACCTTCAATTACTGATTCTGGATCCTTTCCTCAAGTGACTCCAAATGAATAATCTATAATCTGCTGGTTAATCCTCATCTGTTTTATAACCCTCAGCCAAATTACAATCCCTCGCCCAACCCTCGATATGAGCCATTCCAGAATACTTGGAGACGGGATGCCTCTAGAGTAATGTGTGATGCATTTGGTTGCCTTGGTTATATTGTCTTGAATTGGTCAACTAATGGCAGGTGCATGTCATACAGTCAAACCAGTATAAAGAGGGAAAAGCTCAAGCGGAGTAGAGATAGGACTCTCTACTTCCTGCCAGTTCAATTTTAATTGTCCCTTTTGAATGCAAGGAGATGCTTTCCTTAGGATTTTGTTATCCCGTGGATGAGTTGCTCTATCAACAACTTGCAAATGATATACAGGTGCTGAACCGTTTGCAAGTCAAAAGGACTTTAGTGTAGGAGGGCTGTAGGACAATTACAAGTCCAATATTGTGAAAAGAGCTTTTTGGAGAAAAATAGCAATAATATTGGTCAAAAGACTCTGGCCAATTCTTGGTGGAACCCCTCAAATTGGGGTAATAATTCTATAAATACTTCCCATCCAAATAGCTCATGTTTGGGTAGTTGGATTGCACAAACCATGCGGCTAAATCAAGGGAGTCCATCTGAGGTTGTTCCCCAGCCCACTTGCAGTTTACTTCACACACCTAAACGGAGACCACCCCTTTTATAGGGTTGGAGGGGGTCCAACAAGGTGCAAATATTTTCCCACCCAATGATTGAGTTATATATATTAAATCCTTACCTCCCGGATTTGTCCTATCTGCCATTGACCCATCAGCCATTTCTTTAAAGAGAGGCGAGTCTTAAGAGCTCCAATAGGTCGAAACCCAATCTTTTTTAATTTGACTATACCTAGACTGATTCAAATTTCGCGCCTCATTCACTTTGAGCCTTGATGTAATTCAAATACTAAGCATCGAGATTTTATGAGGGTTTCCTCTTTACCACCTCGCCCCATTGATGAAACTTTCTATAAACCCAGATTTCTAATAGTAATAAAAGTTTTCTTATCTTAAATCTTGGTATAAAAATTTCCTAAAAATAGTTATTCCAGCAGTTGAGAGTGTAACTTCTCCTGCGGAAAAATTTACTGAAATTCAGGTGTAATTATCATGAGCAAGCATAGGGAAACCTGAATTCCAACAAGTAGTGCTCACTATAGGAAGCCTGTAAACCACAAAAGGTTGCTGTAAAAATTGGAAGTGGGTGGGGAGATTAACCCTCATAACTCCCTCGTGCAAATGTCACTAGGCTACTTATTTGAAAAGCAACTAGCCAATGCTTTGTCCCGCCTTAAAGGGCTCTAGCATTACTCATTTCAAAGCCCTCATGGGGAATGTCCTGCTATAAATAACCCTCTCAGAGATTACCCTGAGCAAGGGGAGTATTGACTCCTTCCTCTTCGTTTATGAATCAGTTTTGGAAAGGGCAACTGACCAGCAAAAAAATTTAATACAGCATTCCCTGCTTGGTCCGTGTGGCTCAGTTGATAATGTTCCCACACATGGCCACCCTCAGCAACTGAGCGGAGGTTGTAAGGGGAGTGTCTATAGCTCTTATGTTCCAAGCGTGGTAGTTCACGGTGCATAAGGCCAACACCAGGGAACTAGCCGTTATTTCAAAAGTTATTAGAGCCCAGAAGAGGGTGCTGAAGCAATAATAACTTAGGAACTGAAGTGAGATCCTTATAATAAACAACCCACCAAAAGTGACAAGGTGCACAAAGGAAGAAGAGGTAAGCGTCCCAGGTTGGAGGGAACCTGGGTGACCCAACGGTGCACAAGAGGATAAACTAATAATATTCAAAATAGTATAGTTCACATAGTGCGAGACCTCCTATAAGGGGTGCGCGCACAAGATCATCTGAAATAACATAATAGAAAATGGGAATTTGGGGAAAGCTTATTAGGAAAAGTTGACCAAAAAGGAACGTTGGTAACGAAAAATAAATATAAACAACGTCAGGGTAAATCAGGGTCTGTCAAAGCAGTCCTAAGCACCAATTCAACAATAGGCAAACACTACCATCTAAATTGGTAGAATACACTGAAAATGACTTCACTCGATAATCAATTGAAGTTTTTATACAGCCTGGACGCATAATTTTGTAAATGGTACAGGTTTCAAAACCCCATTTCTCAATCAACTGTATTGAGCTGTCCTCATTAATTAAATAGACTGTCCGTATTAACGCCTGGGCTGATACAAGGGGCTTGACGTTAGGCACCTTACTAGTATCAACCTGGGCATATTTGTCTTGTACCCAGCGTTGGTCTATTGTGTGCTTGAGGTCAGTGAGGGCCTGAAGCTTTACCTTCTGGGCCTCCTGCTGCCCAGCCTTATCTTTAGGGTTGGGGTCCAATATCATGTCATTTAACTATGACAGAGGTGAAGGAAGCTCTCACCAAAGATTTTGGGTCCATGCAGAGCTTAAAAGGCAAAAACAGGCCTTTAAGTGTCTTAGCCTACAAAAGGGAGAATCACTTGCCACTTTTATTGAATGGTTCTATAATGAAGCCAACCTCTGCTGTTTGAAAAAAAATCTCCCTCTAGAAGACGTTATTGCTGCTGTTTTAGCTGGATTGGCACCTCATCCCTCATTTTGATGCATATTTCTTCCATCAAGCGCATCTTAAAAAATATATGGGATATCAAGGATGCTCTGCTAGTGGTAGCTGATTTCTATGAACACAATGATACGCAAGGAGTTCTGAGACAATAATCCTTTATAACCCCCTAGCCTCTTCTATGGCTGTCTCATTGTGGAAGTATGCTCCCGTGGAGATGCTGCAACTAGATGCTCCTCCTCCATATGTGGATAGGCAAAAGAAACTAACGATGATGGGGCAGTGCTCCTCTCCATCTTCAGTTTCTAAAGTTCAGCTGGTTAATTTAGCTATCACTTTTATCATGCCCCCTTCATCAGAGCAGCCTTCCAAAGTGCCTCAATTGTCAAATCCCACAACGGCGCTATCTCTATCCCCCTCGGCCTCTCCTCTAGCCATCCTTAGCCCAAAACCTATGGCCATGGGGCAGCTTAAACCTAATACTTCAAAGGACAAATATAGAGCTGTGCCAATTACATCTCCTCCTCACATAACTAATAGGGTTGAGGAGCGGCCTCAGGGCCTCTCCTGCAATGAGGATTTCTCTGAAAGAACTTCCTAGCCAGTTGACTCCCTGACATGAAATGATAACCCTTCCAACGTTGAATCTAAAGTTGTTTGTGAAATTGTTGGTCATTAAGTTTTAGGAGTCCCAGGTGATTTGGAGGTACCTGACAGGTTAAACCCTGAGAGAGTGGATATGGCTAGGATACCCCGCAGAACTTATCTTCATCAAGTGCTAAGGTGTTTTGAGGTTATTGATACTGACAGTGACGCTTACCAGCTCATTGCCACACTTATAAAATCCACTCAGTGTGTTCATGACCTGCAGTCGATTCAAGATAAATACCCTGAGACTTCTAAAAGACTTGCCTCAACTCTCTGTCTAAAGGAGGTCCTCGCTCTTTCCCCCAAATTGGGTGGAACTTTAACCAAAGTGGAGGTCATCGTCAATGGAGTGCAGGTTAGGGATATCCTTGACACAGGGTCCCCAGTGAACATTGTGTTAATTAAACTCATTAAAAATTAAGCTGATTCCTGACCTTGACTACAATAAAGAATCAGGAACTGCAGGCCAAATAACACTTGCGCCATTGGGGCGTACTTTTCACTGCCCATTCATTTTTAAAAGGCTTATCTTGTCAGCCCCAGCGGTGGCTTTGGTGAACAATACCTATGATCTACTCATTGGTACACACTTAATGCTAAAGTATGAAGGAATCATTAACTTGAAGAATGGCTATCTCTCCCTGCTTAACTACAAGGTTCTTCTGATTCTGACTAATAATAAGCTTAATAAAAAATAATTCGCTTGCATAGTTGTTGCCCTCCTCCGCCTTTTCCCTACACTATAAAATGGCGGGACAAAATACAAAAATATTGCCTCACACAGTGGACGCCCTAAAGGGTTTCCCTTCTATGCATCCAAAGAGATAGTAATTAAGGCGGATGAACAACGAGCAGTTGACACTAAGATTATCTTAAAGATATCCCACAACTGCTTAATGCACCTAATCAGCATTGACAAGTTAGTCCTCTAGAGCCCTTGAGTATTGCCAGGCGTACTAGACTCAGCTTCCAAACGACTTATTAAACACCTGCTGGGGAATCTTACCAAGAAGGACATGGTCATGAAAAATCATCAGGAGATTGGAAGAGGCCTTCTGGACCCTATTTAGTACTTTATATAAGTTAACTGTATTAGGTCTATGACAGATATGGGCTTAACCGCTGATCAATTCTTATTTAATCTACCTACTTTTATATCTATGATGAACTAACCACAACTGAGCTTGACAAAGTCCACACCCTGCTTGAGGCCTATAGCGACATTTTTCCAAATCTGACACTGACTATGGGCACATGAAGGGTTGGACTCATACTATTGATGTTGGGGAGGCTCACCCTTTCTGGTCCAAATCCTACCACAAATCCAAAGTTGAGGAGTTACAGATGAGGACGGAGCTCAAACATCTATTAAACGCTGGCCTATTGGTACCTTTGCAAAGACCATGGTCGTCACCTCTCCTCTTTACAAAAAATGAAAAATGGCGGCCACCAGATAGTGATGGACTACCGCAAGTTAAACAACCTCATTAAGAAGGATAGTTACCCTATCCCCAGCATTTATGACGCTCTGGCCCAATTCTCTGGGTCTAAATTCTTCTCTACCATGGACTTGGCTTTCGGGTACTGCATTGGATCTTTCTCCCATAGGATCAGGATAAATGCGCCCTTATATTCAGTAATAATTCATTCCAGCCCACTCAGCTACATCAGGGATTGTTTAATGAACCTGCTACTTTCAAGCGTGTGATGGATCACATTCTCCAGGATCTTAAGCTGAGCTGTTTGATCGTCTATCTCAATGACATCACAGTATTATCCTAGACTTTTAACGAGCATCTCATGCACCTAAAGAAAATGTTTCAACGCTTGTGGGCATCTAACATCAAACTAAAGCCCTCCAAGTGTACTTTATTCCAGAAGAAGTTGGATTTCCTTGGGCTTGCCATATCACAGGATGGGTTTCAACCTCTACAAGATAAGGTCGAAGCAATACCCAAGATGCCAGAGCCCAAAACCTTTGTGACATCCAGGTATTCTTGGGTATGATGGGATATTATCATCAATTTATCCCTCAAATTCGCCCAGCTCAGCAAGCCCCTTGTCCGCCTCCTGGCTAAGAACACCCCTTTTCATTGGGGTACTGAACAAAAGGTCGCGCTTGAGACCCTGAAGGAGCTATAGCAAAAAAGGCAAGACTCCGCCACCCTGACTATGACAAGCCCTTAACGTTGTTCACGGATGCCTCTTATTACACTGTTGGAGCTATCTTGGCTCAATTGGATGATCATGGGGTTGATCATCCCATGCCTTATTTCAGCAGAATGCTATCAAAAGCTGAGCTCAACTACAGCATCACTGAGAAGGAGTGCCTAACATTCCTGCTCACTGTAAAGTACTAATGCCCATTTCTATATGGGACTCCATTCAAAGTTACTACCAACCACGCATCCTTAAAGTGGTTACAGGATATGAAAGATCCCATTGGACGGTTGGCACGCTGGGATTTAAAGCTCCAGTACTATGATATTACCATTGAGAACCGAGCTGGGACGCGCCACATGAGTGTCAATGCTTTGACCTGGATGTAACCCTTCACTTGGACAAAAGGGAAGCGAAGAGGTTACATGATCTCCTTATGACTCCTGACTTGTGGGCTGATGAAGCTGAACCAGTACAGAAGATGCTATCTTGGCACTTCCGCAATACCAAGGTGGAGAGTGGGAAGTTATATAATATCGGAGTGTGCTGGTTGCCTTATATACGGCCATCAGAGCGGGTACCTGTAATCCTGGAGTCTCACACTATCATGGGCCATGGCAGAATCTGGAAAACCTACAAGTATTTAAGGAGCGGTATTACTGGGAGGGCATTATGGAGACCATAGCTGAAGTCCTGGATGCCTGTCTGACCTGTAAAAAATCCAGCTCAAAACCTGTTATCAGTACCAACCTATGACGCCCCAACAACCCTTCCGCAACATAACTTTGGATGTGGTATGTTCTCTCCCTCAGACTACTCAGGCAATCCTTATATCTTGGTTGGAATTGATTATTTCTCCAAATGGGTTGAAGCAGTTGCTTTTCCAGCTCAGAATGCCAAATCCACTGCTACCTTCTTACATCAATATTTCTTCATGCGGCATGGTTGCCCCAGGTCCTCCTTTGTGTCAATGGAAAAAAACTTTACCTCCCAAGTAATAAAGCTCCTCGCCACCTATATGGGAACACAACAACTCTTCTCAGCCCCCTACAACCCATCCACAAATGGAGATGTAGAAAGAGTGACCGGAACCCTGGTCTCTATACTCTGCAAAATGGCCACTTCAGACCCTCTTCATTGAGATCTCTACCTACCCAGCGCGCTCATGGCCTGTCATATTAGTTACCATCGCAACCTCAAAGTGTCCCCTTTCCATGTATTGTATGGGTGAGAACCTGGGGTGCCGGCTTTAAAAAGCAAAGATATTTCTCTGACAGGACTGACCCTGCTAAGCCATGAAAAGGTTAGCACAGCACATCATCCAATTACAATCAAAGTATATGACTAATTTGGCAAAGACTGTCACTAAAGAAGTCTAAGCCTCTAATGAGAGCCAGGCCCTCTTCCTTCTTTCCAAGTATCAGACTTGGTACTGTATTACCACAATTGGATCACCTCTAGAAGTGAGAAGCTTGGGTATATCTGGGAGGAATCTTTAGTAGTCACATATAAGTGAGGGGATATATACTCTATTAAATCCCTTGCTTCTGAAGCTATCATCAGCCAAGATCATGGCCAGTTCTTACACCTTTATTCACCCCCTAACACTCAATTAAGGGGTTAATGTTGTACAATTACAAGTATTATATTGTGAGAAGGGCGTTTTGGAGCTAAATAATGATAATATCAGCCAAAATACCCTGGCCAAATTTCGATGGAACCCCTCAAATTGTAATAATACTGCTAAAAAGATTCAGGGCCAAATAGAACAAGTTTGGGTAGTTTAACTTGCACTGACCATGCTAAGGAATCAGTGTAGTCCATCCAAGGTTGTTCCCCGGCCCACTTGCATTTTACTTCACACACCTAGGCGGATACCACCCCCTTTTATAGGGTTGGAGGGGGCCCCACAAGATGCAGATATTTTCCCACCCAATGATTGGGTCAAATAGTTTATCCTTACCTCATGGATTTGTCCTACCTGCCATTGACACTCCATCAACCATTCCTTCAAAGAGAGGCGAGTTTTTTGAGCCCTGATAGGTCAAAACCCAATATATTCTAACTTGGCTATTCCTAGTTTTATCCAAATTTTGTGCCTCATTCTTTTTGATCCTTGATACAATTTAAGTACTAAGCATCAATACATTGGGAGGGTTTACTATTTACCCCCTTGCCGCCAATAATGAAACATTTATAAAACCCAGATTTCTAATATTATTAAAAAGTCTCTTATTTCAAATTTGAGTATAAAAATTCCCTAAAAACGGTTATTTAAGCAGTTAATAGTGTAACTTCTCCTGCGGAAAGTTGTTAAAATTCAGGTGTAATCAGCACCAGAGAGCATAGGAATACCTAAATTCCAACAAGGTCCATCAAAGGATTTCAAAATCCTATGCCTTTCAGATCTTGGAGCACGCCTCATCCAATGAACCCTGACCCTCCTCTGACACGCCATCAATGAAAAGGGTGAACGTCGCCATCCCAGTGGATGCAATTATCAAGGAATACCTAAAGGTAGGAGGGGTCATCATATGGTTCCTCAAGGAAAATGATTCCCTTTATATTCACATATTAAATACTCAAGGTTCTTCTATCTGAAGTGCACATGTTGTGATTCTTTTTGTTGCAAAAACTAAAGTGCGTTCAATTGTTTATGGGAGCACCAGTTAACATTGTATCTACCAAATTTGGTGACTTAGTTGGCACTAAAACCTAAATAGAGCATCAAATGATGTACGGAACTGCTGAGGCAGAATGCACCCTTTCAGAAGCAGAGTATAGCATGCTACCCCTGCTGTTTGGGTCAATAACTATCTCTGCACCAGTGATTGTGTTGATGAATAACAACTATGGCATGATGATATGAGCAGCTTTCCTGCGCCATTTTGGCGCCGTAGTGGATATGGCATAAGAGACATTTAAGATCCTGGGTCAAAACTATGGTTTACTTTACCTTGAGTGGGGTGCCAAGGGATTCCATCCATGTGGGGCAGGTTAATCTTGCGTACTGTGATAAAGTAATCCCTATCCACTATTAACGCTTGAAAATAAAATTAGGGTTCTCCTTCATCAAATATATGAGTACCAGGGTTTACCACTTTTGTCATTGGCTGCTGTTACAATCCCTCTGGCCACCCAGTTATTTTGGGAACAGAATTTTAAGATTGAGATACTCAAAGGGCTTTATGGGGAGATTCTGGGATCCTATCAGAAATCCTGCCTTGAACCCCACGTGGCCCTGGGTATTATATTAGATGGACAAGGGGGAGTCAAAGTGCTGCTAGTCAACATGGAGAAGTGGCCGTTGAAGGTTTTCTGACACCATATGGTGGCCTATCTACACCTGACTCCTGTTGATGAGGTATTACAGGCTCACAAATTTGTTTTGCTTGATGAGTTTGGACTTCTCACCGGAAAATTTTCAGGCGTAATGACAGTGATCTCATGAGAAGCCTTGGTGGGGTTATCAGAGGAGCAGAAGGAGCTAGTCCTGGCTTTATTTGAGAAATATCAGGCGATTTTTTGGCCAACAATCATAATTTGGGATGCTCTTGTGGAGTTGTTCATTGGATAGACATGGGGGATCACCTTTCTACTTAGTCCCAGCCCATCCGCTACTTAAGGGTCACGTGGGAGGTAGTGTCTAATGAAATATGGAAACTGCTGGAGCAGGGAATTCTGGATACATCCAAGATTCCTTTGGCTTCACTTGTATTAATTGTTAATAATAAGGACAGCACCAACTGGGTAGTGATTATCAAATGATGAACAGCATCACTTAGAAAGATTTGTACCTGCCGCCTCATATAGATAATGTTTTAGAATAAATAAGTGAAGCTCGCTATTTCAGCCATGGACCTGATATTGGGTTATTGGAAAAATGAGCTGCCAGTGTCGGAACAAAAGAAGTGCGTTATGATTACTTACAAAGGTTTATTCCAGCCCACGCATATGCCATGTTGGCTTTGCAATGCCCCGGCTACATTCCAACTGGCCATGGATACTATTCAAGGTGATTGAAGTCGTTGCGCCTCATTGTCTACCTCAACAATAATAACGTTTTTGTGTATGTTTTCTGAGCACCTGGATCATTAGGAGGAGGTATTCCGCCGGCTTTCTAAAGCAAACATAAAAATTAAGCCCCATAAGTGCCACTTCTTTAAATGGCAACTAGAGTTTCTTAGATTCGTGGTGGACTCAAAAAGGACTCAGACTGCACTCAGCTAAGGTAGAAGACATCCAGGAGATGGCCTGACCCAATACTAAGAGGGACATTCAGGTGTTTCTAGACATAGTTGGATACTACTGACGCTTCATTCCCACTTTTAGTGGTATTGAGGCCCCACTTTTTGAGCTCCTGAATAAGGATGCAACGTTTGAATGGATGGAACGACTCTAATGTTCTTTTTACATTTTGGATGATGTTGATTAGAGCACCAGTGTTGCAATATTTGAACTTGGAGAAGGAGTTCATTGTTCATACAGATGCCTCCCTTTTTCACCATCAGGGCGGTACTATCTCAACGGGACAACGAGGGAGTATAGCACCCCGTCGCTTACTGAAGCAGAAGTCTGAACTTCCATGAGAGGAAATACATGGTGACTGAGCAAAAGACTGGCTGCTATTTATGCTTACAAGAAGTTTTGGGTGTACCTGCATGGAGTAGAATTTAAGGTCATGACTGACCACGCTTCTTTGTGTTGGTTGCAGAATTTCCTTGAGCCTGAGGGACGGCTTGCATGATGGGCTCTAATCCTTCAGGCCTGTGACCTTGAAATACTTCACTGTTCTGGGGCCAAGCATCAGAACGCTGACTGTCTATCCCAGCTACTGATGGTCACTGTGACGGCTGATCTGGGTGATTTTCTGTATGACAAGATGATTAGTGCAGTTACGCCAATGAGCCACCTCAAATTATTCAGGCATTGGATGGAATGATGGCTGTCAATTTATTGAAAAATGGTGAGCTACGTAAGCAGGTCAGTGTGGTTATGCTGAATTTCCCAAAACCCTCTGCTCAAATAGACATTATCTTGAGCGCCCATAAGGCAGTAGGTCATGTAGGGTACACAAAACGTTGGCATTCCTGCAACCACGCTATTTTGGCAAAGCATGCATTTTGACGTGCTTGAAACAATCTCCAGCTGTCACCAATACCAAGTATTAAAGCCCATTCACCAGAGAACATTATATTGTCCTGTGAAGCCCTGCTTTGCTTGGAATACAGTATTCATTAATGTTGTGGGACCTTTACTGATGGGCGCAAATTGCTCCAAGTACATCCTGGTAGCAATAGATCATTTGACAAGGTGGGTAGAGGCGCGTAAAATCAGAGATTTGGGGGTTGTCACCGTGGCCAATTTCATATTTGAGTGCATAATTCAATGACACATTTACTCACAGTTCATACTCATTGATAACGGTACCAGCTTTACCTCTCATATTCTCCCCAAGTTGAATGAGTTAATGGCCATCCACGGAGTCTAACGATCCCATACCATTCTGAGTCTATTGGAATGGTTGAGTGTGTAAAGGAACACTGGCGAATATACTTAGTAAGCTGGTGGCAGATAGACCGTTAGATTGGAGTACTCTCCTCTCCAGCGCCATTTTCGCCTATAATATTAGCTATCGCTCTGTGACTGGGAAGAGTCCTTTCCAGCTGGTTTTTGAAGACATCCAGCCCTGCCTACAGTATTTTATTCTTGTTTAGATGATACTGGTGGATTTGATCCGCGGCGTTACTTTACAGGTTTGATGTCTACACTTACCAAAATCCAGACTGAAGCATTCTCAACTAGTTTTGCAAAAAAAGAGATCATGATGCCAATCAGCTATTTCATAGTGGACTCTCGAATTTTGCAATAGGGGAGATGGTTCTGTTCCATGATTAGCATGGGTTCATATGGTGGAAATTTGCAAAATATATGGATCACACCTTTTGAGGTAATGGTAAAAATGGGTGCTGACGCCTACATCATCAAAGACCCAGCGAGTGGTTGGATTGTCAACAGAGTACACACTAAGTTCCTTCAGGCATATAACCATAAAAAAATAACAATAAAAAATAAATTATATATTAGATTATAAATTATAAATAATATTAAATAGAATATAACTACATAGCCAGGTAGGATAAGACTTTACTATTCAGAAAAACCTTTGCCATTAGGCTGACTCAAGGCCGCCTATCCGCCACTTTTTCTTCCACTGGGATGCATACTTCTTTTTTCGCCAACTTGCAGGTGGTTCAGGTTTTCTGGATCCTTTGGGGATCAGTGGAGGCGGAGGAAGATTAGTCACCAGAGGAGGGGGAGAAATGGATTGGGAAGGCGAAGGGTGGTTAGATAATTGAAGTAAATGTGCGCTTGGGCCACTAGGAGAAAGGCTTGCTTACATCTGCTGGTGGTTTTTAGATATCAAGGAATACATGACTAAGTGGGGAGATATCTGGAGCGGACAGCAACTGAGGAGTTGTTTTCTGGCTCCAGGGGAAAAGGATGTGCTTAATGCCAGAAATACATTAGTAAAGCATTCAAGCTGGAATAGTTGTAGTTGAAGGGGTGGAACAGTATAGGCTGCTCGATGGGCCCACACCAGTGCCACCCAATGATGCTCCATCGCTGAACCCAACTCATCTGGGGAAGGGAATAAACATGTTCCCTAGAAGTCCCATTATTGGGAGACACCAGATTGGGCCATTGGCGTCCAGTGCTGCAAATGCGGCGGACACCACAGAACATATGCATATCAGCTTGCTGTTCTGGAAGCTCACCTCAGCGAGAAGTAGTTATTCAAAATGTGGAAACTATCCCAACCAGCTATCTAACGCCCAACATGCAAAGCCCAGCATCCGGAGAACTGATAGTACAGATAATCGAGCTTCACAATAGGAGGAAGAACTAGATGGCTAAAGCCATCCGCCAGGAGCTGTGCTGCTTCATTGAATGAAGGACCGCTGCTCCACTCTCTGCCCCAACGCAGCTTCACCATGAGATCGCCAAAAGGGGCACACAAGGACGCCATATGACTGACGAGCTCAAAAAGGGATTCTTCTGCATCAAAACAGTTTCAGCATCTATCATGGGCACTCCTTAGTAGTTAAGGGTAACTGAAAGCTCAGGTAATGGAACTTGGCCCGGGTCGCCCATCTCTTTGTGACGCCATGATCAAGAAAGATCCTCCATGGTTTGGGGGCTTGGTTGCATGTAGGAAACAGTAAACATTAAGGAAGACGTTAGCAGATGTGGAACCATTGACTTATTGTTCAGTAAAAAGGGGGTAGTGTCAGAAAATATGATATGACTGGATGATAAAACTAAAATATTGAGGGTGTATCATTGGTTATCTACCAGAATTAGGTTTAGGGAATTTTGTATAATATAATATGATGCAAGATGAGTCAACGCAAGTGATTTGAATTTGGCCATGGTATGGTAAAACTGCCAAAACACCCATTGACGATACTAGTACAGTAGAAGTTGAAGAATCTGAGTAGCTGAGAAGATGGGTAAGAGAGTGGCCAGAAGAATGGTTATAAGATGAAAAATAAAAGGGAAAAGGAGGGAGTTGTTTAGTTGGTAGCTAAAGGGTGATTATGTAGGCTAAAGATATTGAAGGTGAATGGTAGAAGGATTCTGCTGATTAGTAAAGATTGTGGATTCCCAGAGTACTTAGTACCAATTTATTAGTTTATAGTAATATTTGAGGGACTGTGATCATCATATTTTTCTCCTATTGTACCAGTGCTAACTCTTATACAACTTTTGGAAGATCATATCTATTACTTCAAATTTCCAACAGACTGAATGAAGGCACTAATAGCCTGGCTTCAAGTAGATACTTGAGCTCTATCGCAACTTGGGCTTCTTCAGCCTCACAATTTTAATAAATTTGGGACGAAAGGGGGAGCATCAACTTCTCCACATTATGTAGTATCCCATTCATTTTTCCAAAGTTGTAGGTAGAGGCGAAAAGAGGTCTGAGTACTCCTCTAATAATTCTCTAACTTGGCTCTGTTGTTCCCCAGTGAGCTCCTTCCCAATAAAAGTCAACTTGAGCTACTGATGGAGGAATCTATAAATCAAAATCCCTCAGACTTCCAAAGCTGCAGACATCATAAACAGCCAAACTGGTAGGAAGCAAACATAAGCAGTGTGTGTATTAGGCCCAAAGACTAGGTTTGTCAGTAATATTAGCCAACAACTTTAATATGGATCCAGCATAAGCAGGATCTAAAGGGACCATATAGGTTAGGACCTCTTGAACAGATGGGTCATTGGGCCCCAGATTTCCAGCAGGTATCTGGAGGGAATGTTGGCTTGGACTCAGGTGTTGACAAAAACCTGGGACTTCGGTAGTATAGTAGTCAACTTAGGGATTTATATTGGCATGCCTTCATGGACATCAACTGCAGGTGAAGGAAATCGTATTTGAGAGCCCCTTACATGATATGTGAGTAAACTAATTCAGCTCTTGCTCTATAATAGGAAAGCCTGATCCTTGACCTCCATTTTGGAATTGCGTGGGGTTTTGAAAACCAGGGGGACTTATTGTCCCAACAGGGATAGAAATCCTTCATTGTAGTGCACTATCTCTGAGTAGTTGTTGAGTTTGAGGATCTACTTGCTTAATGAATAAATTCCCTCCTCAATAGTTGAATAGAGTTGTGGTTAATTTATCCTCAATGTTACTAAGTGCCTTACGGTCTTTCCTAACCATTCTGAAGCTCACAAAGCTTAAATAATATTAATTAACTCTACCAGTCTCTTATGGGTAATTTTTCCTTCTGTAATCGGGAAGACTAATGATGCATCTAACAATGACAAGCTCTCCTTGACGCTTGTATACACTCATGGTATGAAGATAGAATCAGATGAAGATGATAAAAGATAATCAAATATAAAATAGTAAGACAATGATTTATTAGTAGGCCAGACGCCAGTATTTTATACCTCTAGGCCATCTCCTGGCCATACACATCCATTAGATTTGTTCATTAAAGCCATGGCAATCCTCTAGGGATTTTGGCAATGGTTATTAAAGTTCCCCAAGTTAATTTGCCCTTAAATTAACTTAATTATAATCTTTTCATCACCAATCAAAGGCACTTCTACTCTCATAATCAAGAGGATTTTTAGGCGTAATATTAGCACCTCAGCAGTGTATATCCTATTTTCATCAAGCTTGATATCGTTTTTGTCATACAGCTGAAGAAAATAATAAAGTTTGGAAAAGACAATTTAGAATTCAAATAATGATGCACCCTCAATTGGGATGTCTTAACCTCTCAATAGTACTAGGTAAACCCTATTTGGGTCTTCCATAATTAAGTACCATTTGTGCCAATTACAAGAATTAACATAAAACAACCATTATATATTAATTTTGATTGCATTAAATACGTGAGTTAAATTAAGTTTATGCCATAAAACCCACTTAATTCACCCAAATGGGTCCCATATTTGGCCATAAAAAAATTATTTTTAGTTATTGATAGCTATGTTAATCAGGATGTTTAAATGTATAAAGGCGATTTTGAGGTGAATCTGATTCAACAGATCATGCAGATAACTTAGGAATGATAAAGGGATACATCAATGGGAGTAATCTATCAGCATTGATGGTTTTCTCAAAGAGGTTTATTTTTGAGTTGACCATCAAATTTAATGTTTCCTCCACTTGACTGGAATATAAACCCTGAGTTTCCTAATTTTCTCTCCAATGTCTGTAAACAGCTCTTCCTCGGCTTATCACAATTTTAGCAATGCTCTCAATCCCAAACATTGTCATTGGTAAAACCAATTAAACAGAACATGTATGCATATGTTGCTAGGCTCCATCTAAGAGTCTGAATTGGGTCAGTTCCTTCCTGCGCTGACAGTTATAACATCTACTTGGCCAAAAAGTATTGTCAAGAAAAAAGTTGTTCCAGCCGTGGAGATTTCCCAAGTATCCTTGGGTTATTAGCCTCATTAATGATCCACAATCAATCCTCAAGTAGACAAATTTGGTTGTATTCTTGATCCCAGGGATGCAAATTTTTCGCTGTTGTCACTTTATTGGGATAGGTACCTCTTGGTGGAGTTTATTTTCGCCCTCAACAGTCATCTGATTTCTTAAAAATATTTAACAACACTGGGGTTGCCAAATTTTTCACATTGAGGTCAACTTCTCCACCAAATGAGGGCCAAATATGAATGACTTTTGGCCGTGTTCATTTCATATTGGCTAAAGGCTCCTCTGTTCAGCCCCAGAATCTTGTTCACGCTGACGCTTTTGTGGAGGAGTTCTTGAATTCCTGGTCCATGACTCTTGCAAATTGTCCCAATTATGCCTTGTCACTTGGGCTAAACACCCATGACGTCCACAATGTTTGTTTCTGCTCAGACATTTGTGTGGCTTTTGAAGCCTTACGCAATAATAGTGCTGATGACTATCTTCCTCGAATGGCCTGGCTTAGGCATCTACCATAAATTTTTCTTGGGTGGATGCCTTCAGGCCGATTACTACATGTCCCCCCGTCAAATGGTAGAAATTTCAAGTTTTCTTGTGTCCAGCTAGCAACCCCAGAGATTTATCAATACTGAACTAATTTTTGATTAATTTTCTCCTCTTGGTCATTTGCTTTTCTCTGAATTGTAGACTTGATTAATTACTATTAACAGTTTTGTGCCTCCCCTCCCAATTGTTCATTGGGAATCAGCAACTACCAACACATGGCGAGTCTGACTACGTCTACAACCCTGTTTCTTTTTTTTTAGTACTAGATGGTCCCAACAACCCTGTTTCTTATCACTCAACTTTTATATTGACCAAGTTGGCACACGTGGAGGAAGAATCAGGTCCTGCGTCACCTCTCACCTCTAAGAAGAGGAATAAAGATCTTTGTTAATTAATTATTATTTTGATAATTCATTTATTTTGTAAAATAATATAAATTTATCTAAGTACCTATATATATACTATTATACATTTTCCATAAGTTTATATATATATCTCTTTTTTCTCTTTCTTTTCAAATATATTTAAATATAAAGTACTTATTTTTATTTCTTATTAAATAGTTTTTTCTCTAATTGGCCCTTTTGTTAAATCTTCTAATGAATCTTGCATGGATGCAAATATGTTTATGCCCAGTTTTGACTTTTTGATTGTGTAAATAAACCTTGAGGTTTTCTCAATAATTACAAATGGGCCTATCCAAAGGCGATTCAACTTCTGTTATCAGACCAACCCGTGTGAATTATAGAATAACACTTCATCACCAACTACAAATTCAGCCAAATCATATCAATTTTTAGATCCCTCTATGTTAGGCCTTTTTAACAGCAAAACTGTTATTGAGGATTGAGCCTGCAACTTTAAAAAAGTATCTGCAAGCTTCTCGACATATTGGGGATAATTTTTCTCCTCAAGATTTTATAGAATTGAATATAGCTGCGATGATAGGGCTGGATGCTTTCCATATAGTCCTTGAAAGGCAACATCTTAGTGGATGAGTGGTAGGATATGTTGTAAGCAAACCTGAAGAGCTTAGGAATGTGCTCCAAACAGATAGCTTATCAGAGGTTAACTTCCTGACAATGTTCACTAGCGTCCCATTTACATGCTCAACTGTTCCATTGGTCTCAGGATGGTAGGGAGCAGAGAGCATGCCTCACACTCCCAGCGATTGGCTGAGCTTCATGATAGCAGTAACAGTAAAATTGCTTTCCTTATCAGTCAGGATAAACTGTGGACAACCACGTTTGTGAACTACGCTTTCAAGGATAAACTTGGTCGTATTTGCTGATCCTACTTCCCAAATAACCTTATCATTGACCCACTTTATCAAGTAGTCAATAGCCACGATGCTATACTTGGCCTTATGATTGCTAGTAGGAAGTGGTCTAACAACATCTTTTAGCAGTATGCAAGTCCCATTGGGCCAAAAAAGCTGATAAGAAGTGCTCTTTAGTAACGGTTTTTTGCCTTGGCATTCAGTGCAACTCCAGTGTTTCCTGAATATTGAAGTGCTTTAACAACTCAATAGTAATATCGCTTAAGATGCTCTTTTTTTCTTCAATGCACCGTTTCCTATGGCCTTATGATCAGCTATTATTATATCCGTTCTAGCCAAAGGTCTCAAAAAAATGACTTCTTTCCTTCAATCACTTTACACAATGATCCGTTTTTAATTGAAGTTCCAGTTGTAGATCCAAAAGGAATTTTTGAGCAGATTCAGGCTCTTCTTGAAATTCCCCACTGACCATTTTTTAAACATCTTGTTGGCAGCCAAACTGACTGTGGCTATGGTAGGTAGTTGGGATAAAAAGCTGGCATTTTGATGCTTCACTCTTGAACTATGCTTAATTGTGTAATTATAGGCTTGAAGCTTCAATGCCCAATGCGCTAGTTGGCCCTCAGTTTATCTTAAGTTTTCAGCTACATTAGGGACATATGGTCTGTCATAAAAATAAAGTGAGTGCCATGTAGATAAACCCAAAATTGCTTATAGGCGTATATGACCACCAAGAATTTACTTTCCATCACCGTGTAGTTTCTTTCATGGACATTTAAGATCTGACTAGCTAAGGCAATAGATTGTTCTTTGCCATCTCCTATTTGGGGCAACACTACTCTGACTGCCATGAGTGAAGCATCAGTTTTGACAATAAACTCATTATCAATGTCTGGTTATTGCAGAACTGGAGCTGATATTAGGGTTAATTATAGATGATAAAATGCCTCTTGAAAGGCCTGATTTTAGTCGAATATGATTTTATCCTTGAGTAGATGAAATAACGTTTATTAATCTGTGAAAAATTGGCAATAACTTGGAGATGGTAACCAATCCTACCCATGTAAACTTGGATATCATGCTTCAATTTGGGCCATTTCATCTTTGATATTGCATCTAGTTTTAGATGGCTGATGTCAGAGTCCACCCTTGTTTATGAAAAACCTAAGATACCTTAGTTGGTCTTTAAAAGATTGGCACTTACTGGGTTGAATTTTCTAATTAGCAGCCGCTAATTTTTGAAGACCTCCTCTTGATGTTCCAGGTGAGCACTAAAGGTGCATCTGAAAATGTTTATGTCATCCAGCTATACCAACACACAGGACAACTTTAGATCTTCCAGTATTGTGTCCATCACACTTAAGACATATATGGGGCATTACATAGCCCTTATGGCATCCTTGTTGTCTTGAATAGGACCTCTTGAGTTATTATTATGCATTCTTCGCACTCCTCTTTGGGAATATCATTCTGCCAATATCCGCTTACTAGGTCTATAGTGGAGATGAACTTCGCGCCCCCTGTTGATCCAAAGTGTCATCAATTTGCAGAAGGGGATATAAATACTTCTTCATTATTTTAAACAGCTTCTACTATTTGATAACAACCCAATTGCTCTCATCCTTCTTTTTTACTATTAAAATTGGTGTGGCTAAAGGGCTTTCATGGGGCCAACATGTCACGATCCAGGAGCTCTTTGATTTCTTAAAACAACATATTCTGCTGCTTTTGACCATCTAATTGGGCGTAGCTGTATGGGGTCATGATCACCAGTATTGATGGTGTGTATCACGTTCTGAGCACAACCTAGGTCGAAATCATCCATTGCAAATATCCTCTGGTATTTTAGAGGTAAATTCTGAAATTAAGCCTTTTCTGAGTCAGTCAGGTTCTCTAATTCAGCATTTGGATGACATTATTGATGCCAATTATCTCTTCGTCAGAAAGTCCTATCTCGTCTAGGGTCCCAAATTCATGAAAAGTCTGAATTTATGTAGTCATAAATAATTTCAAGAAGGCAATAACTTGATGCCTCCTTATAACAATGGGCCAAATCAGGTAAGTTTGCACATAAGATGTGAATCTCTTTGTGTCCAGGTATGACTATACCTGGTGCAGTCTTTGGTTCCTAAAAAGATCTAGACCGCGGCTAAATTATTTCCACAATAGTGCTTCTGGAAATTTAATAGTCAGCCCGGTATGGACAACTACTTCAGTTCCTGGCAGCACAATAATTTGCTGATTCAAGCGTAATGGGATTCCTTTAAAAAACTACATTATAAGGGTTTTAATCTTTGAGCGAGATTTGGTTTACTCAATTGGGAATGTAACATCTTTGTAGGCCAGGTTGAAAAATAAAGTTAGGTTTCTTCTTTTAGCCTTCCCACTTTTGTTATAGTATTACTGGATACTTTGTCCCAGGATGGTGAATGTGTCCTCCTTGTAGTTTATGATGACACCAAATTTTCTATTCAAGAAATTGGTCCCAATTAGGATGTTGTACCTCATATTTGGCAATATTTTGACTTGACAGTTACAACTATAGATACAAAATGCAATGGTAGCATTCTGTATGCCTTAAGCGACTTAGTGGTTCATGCTCCTGCTGTGCCATACTATAGCAGTGGACAACATTGGGCTCAATCTTCAGCTTATTGACTATTTTGGTGCTGACAATGTTGATAGGTGCTCCACTATCAACGATAGCCCATACCTGAACCTTATTCACTGACATATCCGCATATGTACATTCAGTTTAGGTTTCATAATTGTTTATTAGGTGAATATTGTGATTGTTGTTCAGTTCTAAGTGGGACTTCAGACTTCAGCAAATTTATGGAAAATTTTCTGCCAAATTCTTCATTGGAATAGCCACTTGTACGTCATGTAGAGAGGTCAGGTCGTAGGAACATTTGGGATGGCTGTTTAATCCTTGATTGACGATCTGTTTTACATAGGGTTTACAATAAATGGCCTGAGCTTCATCAGTGGCTTGTAGCTACTTTGACTCTTTTACATTATCTCGGGTAGTAACCATATAGACATCATCAGTCATGATGTGATGCAGGCTATCTTCAGCCACCACAGGTCAAAAAGCCTGTTTGGGTCAGGTGAAAAGTGTGGTAGAACATTGGTGGAGTTAGAAAATTACGCCTCTACTCCACCTGCTCTTTTTACGCCTTTTCTTAATTAGTAACCTTCAGGGCCACATTCACCCCAGTTTTTCTGTCTTCCCTCCTATAGCATTTATTTGAAAAATGTCCCTTTCTACCACAATTATGGCATCTAATATGCCCTGGTTGCTGATCCATTTTTGGTCTGCAGGGCGATTATTCTTTCCTTGATCATTCAAATTGGTAATTTTTGGTCCCAAAAATTGGAATTCTGACTGATCTCTGGGTCAATTAGAAGCCTCAAAGCTGCTAGTGCACTTTCTTAAATAGTTTGTGAGTTCCAAAGCTCCCTTGGCACAGTTTGAAGGCTGGAAGCATAATTTTCTTCAAGTCATGATATGGCATAACCACATGCTCCATGACAATTTTTGCGTCAAATTTGTCCATAACATTAGACCATGTAGGTCTTGAGCCTCATGATAGAACCTATCAGCGAATTTTCTAATGGACTCATTTCTCTGTAATAAGCGTTAAGCAGATCCATTTTGGGCCAAAAGCTTTTTGGGCCCTCTGAATTGCTTTATCACAATGTTTTTTGCATCCAAATAGGGCCAATCATCACCCAAATAGGGCATAACGAGGTTGACAATGTGTGAGTCCAAGAAATTTATAAGAGCTGTTGACTTTGCATAATCAGATGCTCCTCACATGGCTTTTTTGAATAATTTTAGAATAAAAGTACCTTCCCATCCTTATAATGTTTTGGCTAGTTTAGGTTTTAAGTCATTGCGCCCAGATTTGGCCAGATGAGTTGCACTTCATCTAGAGCTGGAACGTCTTGGTGAATCCTCCATTAAAATTGAGCCACGTTTTGGGTGAGTGCTATCCAGAGTCAGAATTACGCCAAATTTTAGGCATGGAATGAACGTCTGAGATATAAGTTTCAGCATCCATGTCAATCCCTAATGACTTTGCTTCATGGAGTTGTTCTGAACTGCTAGATTCAGACTCTTGAATCTGGGTCTTGGGTAGTTTCCCTTGTCATTTTCTGCCCAATAATTTGAGGTTCCACTAATCTTTCCCCTGGAGGACTGGTCAAACATGACAGCTTTTCTCCTTGAGGGTATCAATTTCTTTTTTTAAGGCTCTCTCTTTTTTTATGATGAGACTTTAAAAGCCAAAATATGCCTGACATCTTTGGTCAGATCAGCCATGCAGCTATTTGTCGCAGATAGCTGGGTTTGAATCTCCTGCCTCTCCTTGAAGAGCTCAACATTATTGGCTTTCAGAGATGACACTGTTGACCAAAACCTTGAGAATTCGTCATGTATTTGGGAAAAATCCTCCTCATAATCTAACCCTTCTGGTAGTGCAACAAAAATGCTCAATGTTCTTTTGTAGAATACCTAGCTCAGTTTAGAATATTCAACAATCAGAACTAGCATTGCTTTAAAATCTACATAACTTCTGTGAGCAGAGGTGGCATCTTTGGTCAGGCGTTCAGTATGAGAAGACATTAATTTTAAGTGATTTTTTCAACTTCTGGCTTCATTTAATGACATTTTGTACCCACTCATAAGTCAATCCATTGCGAGTAATTACTTCAGCTATAATCTTAGGAACACTAATATTGAGCTGTTCTTTTAATGTATTCAGTCTTCTATGAGCACCGTTGACGTGCTATATATTGTTGACAACGTCTTTTATGACTTCAGTAAAGTTGTAAATAAGCTTATCCATTAGATTATATTGGGAGGATCGCTCTTCCTCTTGGTAAAGGTAAATCTCCATAATCTCTAGATTCTGCTGAGCCAGAATCCACTGGGTATGCTTGATGGATGGCTGTACAAAATTAACCAAAAACTCATTGATTGCTTATGTACTGGTAAGACGTCTGTCCAGAGTTGCCATAGTTGCTTCTTAGTATCACATGTACATCTCCATCTTGAAGGCTTGATTCTTGAGGTAGTAAAGAGCCTAAAGATGGGTCCATATGGGATGCACCAATTCTGTAGCCATGAAAGAGGGTCTCCATCATCTCTTTTACACTGCCCTAAGGTAAACTCAATATGTCCTGTTGAGTCCAAAAGACCTCCTCCTGCCGTGATAAGATCTAAGGAGTACAAAGTACCACCCTCAGTGTTCTGGCGTGTAGTGTTAAATTACTCAGTAATTTCTTGATCACTGGTTTCCATATCATTATTGCTAAATTTTCTGGCAGATTCTGCCTGGTATCCAATTGGTGGTTTTTATTAAGTTGTGTACTGTGGTTTTTAGTGAGCACCATTTGTTATTTTTGAGGATCTACTCGCTTAAACATAATCCTGCTTTGATAGTCAGGCAGAGTTGCGGCCAATTCATCCACAATTTTGCTAAGTGTCTTACAGTGTTTCCTAACCGTTCTGAAGCTCACAAAGCTTAAGCAATAAATTGTCTCTTCTGATCTCTTCTGGGAAAATTTTCCCTCTGTAATTGGAAACTCTCCTAAAGATTGTAACAAATGACAAGCTCCCCTTAAAGCTTGTCTACACTTTTGACTTGAAGATAGAATCAGGTGAAAATGATATAAGATGATCATATATAAGTTGGCAAGATAATAATTTATTAGTAGGCCAGGCTAGTATTTTCATACCTCTAGAACATCTCTAAGACATTTTCATCTATTAGATATGTTCATTAAAGCCATGAAATCCTCAAGGGATTATGGCAGTAGCTATTAAAGTTCCCTCAAATTAATTCAGCCCTTAATTTAACTTAAATATAATCATATCATCCCAATTGAGGCGCTTCTACTCTCATAATTGGGAGGACTTTTAGGCTTAATATTAGCACATCAGTGATGTATATATGCTTATTAACTAGTCCTATAACATTTCGTCATACAGCTGACAAAATAAAATAAAATGGGGAAAAGGTATAGAAACTACATAATGATGCGCCCCTAATTGGGACTTTGTAGCCTCTCAATAGTACTAGGTACTCCCTAATTGGGTCATCCATAAGCAAGCTTATCATGCCAATGACAAAAATTGGCATACAAAATCCTTTATACATTAATTTTAATTGCAAAAAATTCTTGAGCGCAATTAAGTTTATGCTATAAAACTCACTTGATAAACTAAGTGATTCACATAATCGGCCATAATAAGATTATTCATATCTATTATTAGCTTTAATAATCAGGATGTATAAGCGCAATTAAGGCAGTTTTAAGGTGAACCTGATTTACCAAATTATGCAGATAAATTGGGAAGGATCAAGGGATTCATCAATGGGAGTAATATATCAGCATTGATGGTTTTCTCAAAGGGTTAATTTTCAAGTCAACCACAAAATTTAACAGTAGTCACAGAGAAACTGAGTCCTGAGGATAAATTCATAGCTTGAGTTATCCAATGCAATGGTGAGAGTATTCACAGAAAGCTTTGCAACCCAGATAGTTAGGGAAGAATAGGCCCCTAAATATGTGTACACTGTGGTTCAGCCATGCTGTATTAAATGTAATGCGGCAAGTCTGAAGCAATCTTGATGTGTTTCATCTGTTTAGATAAAGTGACATTCACAAGGGAATTACTGTCAACAATGGTGAGGACCAGAATTTTATGAAGTTGAACAGTGACGCAAGTAGCCACACTTTAAAAAGCAGAACCAGCGTGAGAAAAATAGGGTTTTCATCAGAAGAAGAGTAAGTAGTATCAATTTTTTATTGTCAATGAGTACTGAAATTTCTTTTTCAGGCATGATAGCTTCAGGTTCATTAGAGGTTAGAGATGATTCTTGAGGCGAGGTAGGGATGTCAGCATAAAGTGCCTCGCCTTCATGCCGACGGCTCTTTTCCCTCCTCCTTGGCAAGTCTTTTCTAACATGTCTTGGCGCTAAGGCAGAAACCATTACAGTAAGTGCATTGAGGTCAAGGATTCTTATCGTTTTTTATAACATGAACCTGTAAACGGTTGGGGGGGGGGGGGGGGGGGGGGGGGGGGGAGGGAAGGAGAGAGAGAGAGAGAGAGAGAGAGAGAGAGAGAGAGAGAGAGAGAGGAGATGGATGCAGTGGCCTTAGGATGCAGAGTTGATGCAGGTATCTCGTTATGAACTTCTTTAATTTCTAGATTCATGTAAAACCATTATTCTGGCTGATCATATGCATTTGAACCTCAGTGTAAGATCCAAAAGCAGAGATGACTGCCATTATGGCGTTGTCCATGGTTATTCGGTTTGTGGTTACTAAGGGCTGTGCCTAAGTGTAGCATTTGGCGAACTCCACAGGACTCTCCCATTTATTCATATGAATACCCATGAATGCTTGCTTTTGATTGACCATGGTTTGGTTGATGCCAAATTCCTGGATTAAATGAGGTATGGACCTGTTCCCATGCGTGGCATTCCTTTATATGGGGAGGCATAATCTCCCAAGCAAGGTTATTCAGTAAGGAGTGGATATGCTTCACTTTCTGTCAGTCAGTAGCCTCTTCCATGAAACTCTTATAGGCATATAGGAAAGGGGAGATGCTTTACTGGCTGGGGGTAAACTTCTCCTTAAAAGCAGACTTTAATTTATTTGCAATAGAGTGGAAAGGATATTGACACCAGGAATTGGTGCAGACTCAGAAACATTGGTTTCCACATAGTCATGAGGAGCCTTCTGATCCAACTGTCATATTAAACTCTTAAATTCCTATTGTATAATGTCCCAGTTTTTGTTAGGGAGGAAATAGAGGCCTTGTGAGCAACCTGCTTTTTTAATGCTTGGATGTCAGCGCGTTGATGAAGTTTGCTTTCTAAGTTGTTCAAACGTGTTTTGAATCCATGACAGGTTTGCTCAAGCTGCAAGATGTGATATCAGTAAGCTTGGTTAAAACGCTAAGATTATCAATTTTATCTGACAAGGCCTCAATCAGGACCCTAGATCAAGAGAGACTCCATCCACTTGGAGCTTGCACCCTTGAGCCACACTACGGATTTGATCCCATAAGGCAGCGAGGGCTGCCAAAAGTCCTTTTTCCAGGAGTCGTCAGGGTCACCAGGAGTAGGCATTGCGGGACCAGAGGGCCCTTGAGGCCCATCGGGGACCTTCAGGAACTTCACTCTATAGGCGAAGTCATTATAGGCTATCTCTTGGTAGTGCTGCTGAAGAGTCTTCACCAAGTCCTTGACTTGGTTGAGGCGTTGGTTCCATGCAGCCTCAAGGAGTTGTACACTTTGATGAAGCTGGTCCTCATGGTATCCTTATATTATGCTATACAAAACTGCGAGTTGTTTAAGCCTTGTTGATTAATTTGTTGATTATCAACGATGGCTTCACAATTATTGTTGATGTATGATGAGGAAGTATTATATAAATTTACAACGTGGGAGTGTCAGTTTTGAGTTCGTTCTAGTTGTTAGGAGACTTCATGGTGGTGAAACCCAACTACTTGTAGGAGGTGATGAAATGTTTAATAAAGAAATTCCT
Organism: Massospora cicadina; assembly: GCA_022478985.1. Taxonomy (NCBI): domain Eukaryota; kingdom Fungi; phylum Entomophthoromycota; class Entomophthoromycetes; order Entomophthorales; family Entomophthoraceae; genus Massospora; species Massospora cicadina. Next base: position 42,906 of record JAKSZP010011144.1, read on the forward strand.
GAGATAGTGCCCAGTTCCCTAAAGTCATTTCTCCCACTGGTAGAAGAGCCAATGTATATAGATCCTGCATAGTAGAAGCCACTGAAGAAGCGCAGAAGCAACTGGTGCATCCTTTCCACTGAATAGATGCCATTTAACAATTGTTGGATAATTTCGTTAAGGTTCTCATATAAAAGTTGTTACTGATCACCGTCAACAGATGGTAGAGTAGACTGTAACTTGGCTCAAAACTCTAAACTTTTAGGCTGCATAGGAAGTAATTCATATTGGAGGTGTTAATCCATTGAGTGATTCTTTTTGGGCAATTGGTAGGTTGATTTTCTTGACTGTTATTATTCTCTATTGTTTGTAATAGACATTTTATTTGGACAGCTCAGAGCCCTCTGTAGTGAGCACCACTTTATCTCAGCGTAACAGTTCTTTTGATTGACGCCAAAGTTTGAAAATGGGCTCAAAGCTGTTGACTAGTGGAGAGGGAAAACCGAAAAGATGGGGAAAATTAGACTACTTCAGTAAGCTAAAAAAGCGTTGATATTTATAGGGCGTGTGGGGAAGTGGTGCCTTAGGGACCTTCATGGCTCAGTATGATCAGTATCTTTTAAGCCTTCAATATTGACCATATGGTCAACATCCTCATTAATCTGTTCCATCCTCGCCTGCAGCAGGGGGCCACGCCTCTCAATTTTGGGAAGCGGGGATGGGATTCGTGAAGGCATCTCAATCAATTCTCATGCACATAATGCTTCCTGATAAAATATTATGCTGATGCCTTCAGGGTAAGGTTCCAATTGCACTAACTTTATATTCGACCTATTAAGGCTCAATTTGTGAATAGTAAAATTATCTTGCTCATCATCTTAAATCCTGACATACCTCATGTGCACAACTTAAATCTCAGTCATCTTTTGCAAAAATGACCTTATACTTTTCAAATAGGGTCATCGCTTGGTCCTTTTCTTCTTCCATTAACCCTGAGAAACTTTGCTGAGGTTTTAAGAAGCAAACAGATTGCTTTATATCACCGCTTAATCCTAGTCATCCAAAAAAATGAAATATTCTAAGCTTCATCAACTGGTAATGTAAGTCCTGGGGAACGTCCCATATGCTCGGATTGGGCACTATTCCCGTTTATGAGTAAAAAGGTTCCAAAGAGGGCATCTGTACCCCTCGTTACCCAGGGTGACCTCACCCACGTGGTAGACAAGCGCTGGGTAACAGCTCTCCCTCTTCAGATCCCTTCCCCAGTGCCCACACTCACTTTGGCCAAACTTGTATGCAAGATCCAGGAAATCTGCACTATCACCAAATCAAAGTTAATTGGTCTGAAACCAACTGAGTTCAAGGCTGACGATTGGAATCCACCAAGTCAAAAAGGGATGAAGATTGAATTATAGGCCAGAATCGCCAACAGTCTTGATTCAGCCAGCAGTGCAATTATCAAAACTAACACCCTCTCAAAATCGTTAGGGGATGATCCCCAATGTGCAGGTAGTATCATTGGAAGCTATCGATGATAGCTTAAAGCTCCCATCTGGCAAATTGGAAGTTGCAGCTGATGCAACTTATTTGACTGAAAGAATGGCTCAGCGACCAGGCATGGGCAGGTTGGGCATCCTGAACCTGTTTCCAACCGATTGGAACCGCCCCTACATGGGGTGGCCCTGGGGAATTCCCGTTGCTCATTATGCCAGATGCTATTGCACCAACTGCCAAAAATGCAGTTGAGCCTTGGTTCAGGCATTCAAGGTCAAACTGACAGCGACTCAGCCTATAGCCAAATCCTTTGATGTCAGTTCCTATTGAGCTTATCTGCCCCCATCCCCCAAAAATCCACTGGTTAGGTCAAACTTGAGGGACCCAATCCCTGCTTGTTCCCACATCAATTGACCACTATTTAATCAGTGGCATCATACTGAGAAAATTGCTGGTCAATTTTCTTCCTTTTCTTTCCAATAAAAAATCTTTTTCCCCAATTATAGTTTTTTATGTTATAAACAAACTTCCCTTTCCACCAGTATTCCAAAACCCCTTGGGTTTCATGGCCATGCTCATCTGTTATTTCATTATGTGTCTATACACAATTATGGCTCATAGGCAATTATTGCGGAACTCCTTTCCAGTTCCATAACCGTCATACCAGCAGCAGTGCCCCAGGCATTCTGGTTTGCCGGGGTGCTTCAGCACCTAGACTGGCAGGCCAGTCTAATTCTAACTTGCTATTTGCCTGACATAATCAACCAACCATGATTTCCTAACCATTTTCGCCTATCTCATAGACATTGGCGCAGCAATGGCCCTTCTTTTCAACGAAACAAGGCTGAAGAAAATTTACCCTGGCCATGTTAGCATAATACCGCTCAAAATGTCCAATCCACATCCCGTAGTTGCCAGGGCTATTTTGCCCTTGTCACTTACTCCCACTATGAACTTAGTGGTTTCCTCCACTCTTCTACCATCTCTTTGGTATCTCTGGATTCAACTACATCTACCAATAAAGAGAACTTCGCTTACTTTCTATTAACTAAGAAGATTAGTGTAGGGTCCCATCATGTTTCCTTTGGGGCTTTGGTGGATACCAGAGCTGCGGGAAATTTTATGAGTGTTGAACTAGCCCAACAATTGGAGTTTGACCTGGATGTAGGTCCTTCAGTAATGGTTGCTTTTTCAGCCTCCAAAACCTCTTACCTAGTCCATTGGCCAGTTTCTTTCTCAGTACATCAGTTCAGCTTTTGCTTTTGTTCTCAGCAATGCTAAACTTGGGGTTTCCGGTTATTTTGGGGGTTGGATGGTGGCGCCAACAACATGTTAAGATTACCTGGAGTCAAATATGTTGTCATTTGCCAATGATCAAACGGTGGGAGAATTTCCACTAGTCAATACCCTTAAGAAAACACAAGGCAGCAGCTCCATTACTTCCCTCGTTTCCTCTTTGGGCCTTCCGTCTGATTTTCTAAAGCATTGATGTGCTATTAAAGTATCTTTGATCCTGAGAAGGTTGACTGTCTTCCCTCTCAAACTAAATTTAACTTAGCCTTTCAAACAACGGTACAGTTGGTGAATATCAACTGCCCGTTGTACCCACACATGGCATAAGAGGAGGCTGCTCTTAACACCTGGTTAGACAATATGCTCAAGAAAGGATGGTTATTTAAAGAAACATCACAAATTGCTCCCCCATCATTTTTGCCAAGAAAATTGATGATTCTCTCCGTCCCTGTGTGGATTATGGTCACCTGAATAAAATTACAGTGAACGATCCCTACCCTTTACCCCTTGAGTAGACTATCAGTTAAGCAATTGCAAAGTCTTGAATGTTCTCCAAGCTTAATATCATCAATGCCTTTAATCAAATAAGGGTAATGGAAGGTCAATAATGGCTTACTGTGAATTATACCAAATTAGGTATCTTTCAGTTCTGCGTAATGCCCTTAAGGCTGAAGAATGTGCCAGACACCTTTTAAAGAATGATCAATAGTGTGCTTGGCAACCTCCAGTTTACATGTGCAGTCACATATATTGATAACATCTTGGTTCATTCCACAACTCCTGAACAACATGCTAAAGACTTATAATCAGTCATGGCCGCTTTGCACAAGGCGCGCCCTTTTGTCAAGCCTTCAAATTGCGAGTTTTATAAGAAGGAAGTTACCTTTCTCAGGAGCCTGGTCTTAAAAAAGATGGTTGTGTGATTCCGCCCAACAAGTTAGATGCCATCTATGAGCAGCAGACTCCAACAACCCAAAAACAATTACGGAGTTTCTTGGGCACTATTATTTTCCAAAAAATTTTCCCCGCCCCTTTCCCAGTTGGCTGCCCCGCTCCACCCCCTCAAAGATAAAAATGTGCCTTTCCGTTGGACTCCTGAATGACATCAGGCGTATAAGTCAATTAAAGAAGTATTCTTATCACCCCCTATTCTAAAACACATGGACCCCTCCAAACTGTTTATTGTCACTTGTGATGATTCAGCAGTAGAAGTTGGGGCAGTTCTGCTCCAGGAGCATGATGGCTTAGAACATATGGTTGCCTACTTTTCCTGGAAGTTCTCTTAAACTGATGTTGGACATTTGCCCTCCAAGCTGCCAATAAAAAATGTTTTGGGTCAAAAGCAGCTAACAAGGGGAAATGTTGGCCATTTGAATATTTCTGATACTAAAACTATCTGTTTAAATGATACCACTAACAATATCGGCCAAAAGACCCTGACCGATTCTCAGTGGAACCTTAAGAATTGGGATAATACATTTATAAATAGTACACGGGCAAACCTCTCAAAAATGTATAGTCAGATTCCTCCGACTTTGGGGCTTTCACCCAAAAGATCCTCCCCCTACCACCTCTGGTTTATCAAAAACATCTACACGTGTACCAACCCCCTTTATAGGCTTGAGGAAGGTCCTCCAAGGTGAAAGTATTTTACCTAATGGTAATTGGGTGAAATACATAAAAACATTTCCAAATGGGTATGTCATGCCCCAAAACCCCATTTTGTCTGTTGTTCTCCCAGGTGTTCCCAAACAAGTATGAGATCTGATACGTTAATGCACCATATTTCCTAAAATGGATGTGTTTCAGAATATTCCGCATGCTACTCTGAAACTCTGCTATTCTCAAAGTTTACCAAAGCTTAAATATTGAATGCTGGTATCAAATTGATCACTTTTTTCGCTCTAACCCGCGCCCCCCCCCCAAAAAAAAATTAAAAATCGCTCAATTTTTTCCTACTATAGAAGAATAAATTTTAGGTTTTTATTATTTTTGTGGATATCCTGCCGCGTTCAGCACCTGCGAGCCAGAACCCTTTCTGGATCCCACAACTGAGAAATCATGGGCCATTTATGATAAGGAATTGGCAGCTGTAGCATGGTCATTGGCTCATTGGTAGTATCTGTTACAGGGTGCCCAGCATGAGTTAACTGTGCGTATGGACCACCAATCTCTCTTATATTTCCGCAAACCACAAAAATTGGCCCACAGGCAGGCTCACACCTATCAGGATTTAGCAGTTTCAATTTTAAATATGAATTTTTGAAAGATGCATTAAATGTACTTCCTAACTTTCTTGGCCACAACCCAGCCCATTGCCCCATGGACTCAGAGGAAGTGGACTTGGTTACTGCAATTCCCACCTCCCACAATCATCCATCCAGGCAACAAAAAATGCATCGAACTGATCAAGCAAACTTATAACTGGATGGGCTTAACTAAGGAAGTTCTGGCCATGATCCCAATTGCATTACCTGTGCTCAAGCCAAGTTAGACCGCTCAGGAAGGAATGGTCTCCTACACCCATTACAACAGGCGGATGGTCCATAGACATTGGTGTCCGTGGATTTTACCATTGAGCTCCACTGTTCTAATGGGTTTATGGTGGTGATGGTGGTGGTCAATCGTTTCACCAAATTTTCCCTATTTATTCC
>JAKSZP010011145.1:0-48144 GCA_022478985.1 Massospora cicadina
GGATAATCCATCCGTCAAAAGAGCTCATGGACAACTTCTTTGTTGTTGGTGCGCAAGAAGGACGGGACCTTAGGGTAGTCATGGACTACTGTCTCCTAAACAAGATAACCAAGAATGACTCATAACAGCTGCTGCGCATCAATGATGCTTTGTAACAATTTGGCAGCTTGAAATCCTTTTTGGAAATGGACCTAGCAAGTGGCTACTGGCAAACGGAGCTCTTGCTCAAGGGTCAGCAGAAACGCTCCTTAATAAGCAGCCAATAGTTGTTAGAACCCATGAGGATGTCACAGAGGCTCTGTAACGTCCCTACAACCTTCCAGCAAGAGATGGATCACATCTTCAGCAATCATAAGTTATTTTTATATACCTTGATAACATCTCTGTTTTCAGTTGCATGTCTCAAGAACATTTGCAGCACCTCTGGGAGGTTTTCATGAGGCTGCACATAACCAACCTGAAACTGAAGAGAGAAAAGTTAACTTTCTTAAAGAGATAGCTGGAGTTCCTGGGTCATGGGATTAGCCCAGATGGAATTAAGTCTCAGGATGGGAAAGTAAACGCAATCATGAAAGGGGAGCCACCAAAGTTTATGAGGGTCTTTTAAGTATCAAAGAATGGTGAGGTAAACCGCTTGTCATACCTCACCATTCTTTGATACTTAAAAGACCCTCATAAACTTTGGTGGCTCCCCTCACCTACATGTTATCTAAAGAGATGAAGTATAAATGAGGCCTGGACAGGAGCAGGCATTTACAGAGTTGAAGGCATTATTGGTAGAATAACCAACCTTGGTCTATCCAGACTTTATAAGATCTTCTATATGTACACTAATGTCGGTGATCTGGGACTTGGTGAAATCTTAGCACAATTGGTTGAAGAAGGGGCGGATCACCCAACTGAGTATCGCTCCAAAGAGACAGTAAGGCTGAAAAGAATTACTCAGTTACCAAACACAAGTGCCTTTCAGTAATCAGAGCAGTCAAGTCTTTTAAGCCTTATCTATATGGATTACATTTTAAATTAGTCACAGATTATGCATTGTTCCACCAGTTAAGAAACATGAAGGATCCAGATTGACGCCTTGCAAGTTGGGTTGTACTCCTCCAAGGGTATGATGGAAATTATACATTGAGCAGGAGATAAACACCTTAACGTGGATGGATTTCAAGATTACCAATATTCCATCTGCAAGAACCCAAAAGTGATCAATTGTATGATCTAAGTGGGCCACCTGAAGAGTCCTGGCAGGCAGAGACTGAAGAATTGAAGAGCGTCTAACGCAGATGTTCTAAAGACACCCAGCGTGTCAATTAAAATTTTCAAAATAAGGTTCAAGATAAATGGTATCTACCTATCTAACCCTATGATTGTATGGTGATAGTGATGGAAGCTCACAATTGCGTGGGCATGGATGATTTAAAAAATTTTGGCATACCTCAAGGAGATGTTTTACTGGGAATGCATGTCCAATGAAGTACACAATCCTTGGAGTTATGTGTACCTTGCACTAGTTTTTCAAGTTGGAAATGTGATATGAGTTTATGCACATTCCACCCACCACACCTGTTGAAATTCCAATATGAATGGATAATAAGCTCCAAATAGTTGTGGGGATTGGGTATATTGTCTGAAACTGAGTAATAGCATAATATTGGTAAGGTCGCCTCAAAATAGGGAAATAAGGCGATACCAAGCTCAGGATAAATATTAATCGGATTGCCTCCAAATAAGGTGATAAGGCGATGTCAACTCATGCCAGATAATTAGTAGATTGCCTCAAACTAAGGCGATAGCAAATTTAAAAATAACAGATTCTGCCAGAGCCTCTCAGTTACAAGGATGAGCCAATGAGGATACAGCGGAAAATAACAGTCTAATCAAAAGGGTCAGAATCAATCAAAGTCAGGGATATATAATTATGACAAGAAGCCTATAAGTGGGCGGTTTGGAAGAAGAAGTGGGAATTATGAACAGACAGTATCTGCTATTTATATTAAATTAAATAAAGTGGTGTGGTTAAAGATATTGCTTCATATTCTAATCATTTTATTAAGTTCAATTTTTAGATCATTAATCTCCATATCATTTGTCCATTGCTCAGTGGGCTCAACCCTGTGCAACTATTACAGCAGATATTCACTCTCTCGTCAATTTTATAACAGTGATGCTCACTACAGGGGGCCCATTGACCAACCCCAAAAAGAAAATTAAAAATAAATCTCCATGTGATAGCTATGTCATATTGAGCCTGCGATGATGGGGAATCCTCAAAATACACACAGCGCTAGCCAAATACATGGAAATTAAACTTTCTTTAGACGTGGTGCTCATGAGGCAGGTAGAGCTCTTTCAGGAGCATAACAACATAATGAATCAGCTCAATAATATGTTCAGTCACATGCAGATACCTGGACAACAAAACAGGCAACTTTCTAATTGTTTGGACAACTCTACTGAATGACTAAATTGTGTGGAGCAGAAGTTTGATAGCACCTCTCGCCATCAGCGCCCACATTGGGAAGTAGATTAACAATAAGGAGCCTCTTGGGAAGATTTGTATCATGATAAATATGAGGACAGGTACCCAGTTGAGGAGCTCTTTTCAACCTGTAGGCAGCGTGATATAATCAACCCATGATGGTAGCTCCAGAGGTGATTTGTCTTGGTGGACCATTCACCCAGATGGTAGCTGTACTACCCACTGAAAGGACCCACACTTCCCTGAAGCAGCGGACAAGCCGTGCGCCACTGGGCCTACTGAAGCAGCTCCCCAACAAGATACTGCCTATGGACCTTGATTAATTATTCAGTATGCTCCAAAGGATCACAGTTATGAGTGAAATACTGAAGTTTGTATCAATAAGCTGACTTCATTTAAATGTGATGAGAATATCAACAGCTTTTTTAAATGCTTTAGTTTGCGGTGGAAGGAGCCTCAGATCAGCTTAAAGCTAAATTGTTAATATCCGCCTTGGATATTGAAAACGCCGACCAATTTACTTGCTATCTTCCAAACAGATCCATTACATATCAAGAATTGAAGGATATGGTGCTGCAGTTGTTTGGGGGTACTGCAAAGATGTCACAGCAAAAAGCTGAGTTCTTGACCACTGGGTTCCGTTGTAATGAGGCTCTCGCTGCGTTTGCTGAATAATTACAGTGGAAGTAACATGTTTATATGGCATGCACTCTAGCAAAAGATGATGAGAGAATTGCAATGACCTCTGCAGTGAAGCCATATCACAAACTTTGCAACGTCATGGCTCTGGTTTTGGAGGATGACATACCTCTGTTCGAGATTTTCCAATTTTTGCACGGTCTATCCACTATTTTTTCTCCACCCAATACAGATTGGAAAATTTCAGCAGCTGTCACTGGACATTCTTATTTGGGTGAATCATCATGCCCTGCTTTTATTCCGCCCAGTAACCTACAGTCTTATTATAATAATGCGCCTCGCCCTCATCCAAGTTAACCCCAGCCATCTAACTTCTGGTCTTGACTTTTTATGATAATTGACAGCAGTCAAACTTTTGACCTGGGCCTAATCATACTAACCATCAGCGGTCAAACTATCAGCCTGGTCCATCTTACAATAACCAAGGATGTGGGCCTTACAGAGTAAATTTCTTTAATTGCAGTATCCCTGGACACCTTGCACAAAGTTGCCCCAATCATTAGGTCCATTAAATACAGCAGGACCAGTCTTACCAGGGAAAAGTTGGAGCAGAGTAGAGATGGGACTCTCTACCTCCACTACACTAAACCCACAAGTCCCATCTGAACATGCCAAAGTATATTCCGCCAGAGTCCCACAATATGATGATGAGTTTCTATATCAGCAGCTGGCTGGAGAGGTAAACATACTGACTTTAGTGGAAGCAAAGGCTACAGCAGAAGAAGGCCCCCAGGAACAACCAAAGCCTTACGCCTGTCAAATTTTTGAACAAATGTCTTCCAATGAGCTGGGACCATCCTCCTAAGCATCTTCTCTGAATTGATTAAACGTCACGTTCCTAGTGGACGCTATTGTTAAAGAATATCCCAAAATCAGTGAGAGGATTATGAGCTTCCTTGGAAAGAGAGAACCTTTAAATGTTCACATATTAAACAGTCAAAATTTTTCTTATTTGGAGTGTATGTACTGTGACATTTTTGTAGCAAAAATTACGTCTGCTCTACATTAGATATGGGCAACCCAGTAAAAATAGTTTTCACTAAGTTGGTGGTGAAATTCATGTTAAAACCTTATGGGAACATCAAATGGTGTATGAGACCATGTGAGCTGAAAGCATGGTCTCTGAGGGAGTGTACAGTGCACTATCTTTGCAGTTTGGGTCAATTGTTGTAACTTTGTTGATAGTATTAATGAATGGTAATTATGACCTTCTAATTGGAACTGATTTTATGCAACACTTTGAGGCTGTCATTGATATGATAGAGGAGACCTTAGGAGTTTGAGGCAGCAGATCTCAATTATTTTTCCTCCAGCGGAGTGCCAGAGGATATGATACATATGGGATACATCATACCTGCTTATAGTGATGGTGTGATTTTGGTTCACTACCATCAGCTAAAAAGGAAGACTCATGCCCTCACCCAGAAGTTATTTGAATATCAAGGGCTGCCTCTAAGAGCTGCTGGGTATTTATCCATCCCCTCTGAGCTACAAGTAATTGTACACACCAATTTAAATGTGGAAATGTCAATCAGGCTCTATGGGGAAGTTATTAGCACTTATCAGCAATCACGGCTTGATCCCCATGTGGCTCTATATTATATTACTGAGACACGGGGAGACCAAGGTTTTACTAGCAAATTTTACAAAAAGAACATTTTCAAGCCTGCCTGTGAAATTTTGGGGTTAGCTCGCTTATTAATTATATTACTGTTTTGATAGTTGTGAAGAGTTTTGGCTAATAACTCCTTGATTATTCTATGTGTCTTATGTTACTTCCTAACTGTTTGGAAGATCACAAAGCTAAACAATAATTGACTCTTTTTGTCTTCTTTTATTGTATTTTCCCTCTCTAATCAGGAACTCTCAAGACACAAGTAATTATGACAAGCTCTCCTGATTTTTTGTCTACACTTCTTAATATAAAGTTTGAATTAATATAAGACATTATAAGACAAAAATAGATTTTAATGGGAAGCGATGTTTTTATTTTAGGGCCAGACGGCAGTATTTTATACCTAAGACATCTCTTGGACATACTCATCTATTAGATGAGTTCATAAAATCCATGCAATCCACTATGGATTATGGCAGCGGTTATCAAAGATCCCAAGTTAAGTCTCCCTTAAATTAACTTAATTACAATTGTTTTAGCCAGATCGGAGGCACTACTACTCTCATAATTAAGAAGATTTTAGGATTAATATTAGCACCTCAGTGGTGTATATCTCCCTCTCAACCAGCCCAATTACATTTCATCATACAGCTGACAAAATACAATAAATGGGGAGAAAAACATATGGAATTCAAATAATGATGCACCCCTAATTGGGATGTCAGCAGGCCTCTCAATAGTACTAGGTACTCCCTAATTAGGCCATCCATGTGCAAGTAATATTGTGCCAATTATTATGATCAACATGCATAAAGAGCAGAATTCCTTGATTGTAAATGTGATAAATTCAAAAATGCAATTAGGTTTGTGACATAAATTCACTTGGTTTACCCAAGTGGATCCCATAATTGGTCATAATGTAATTATATCATAGCTATTATTAGCTACAATAATTGAGTCATTTAGGTGCATCAAGCCAGTTTGAGATAAATCTGATTTATCAGATTATGCAGATAAATCGGGAAGAATCAAATGATCCATTGATGGGAGTAATATAACAGCATTGATGATTTTCTTAAAGGGTTTATTTTCGAGTCAACCAACAAAATCTAACATTGACAACATCAAATAGTGGCGTATCTACATTTGACCCCTTTTGAGAAGGTCATTAGATCCACATGTTTGGGTCACTGGATGAATTTGATCTACCCATTAAACCACAGCCCAGTGTTATGGCGCTAGTACCACATGAAATCTAATGGGTTATCAGAAACGCAGAAGGATCTGGAAATAGCATTATTTTAAAAATATAAGGAGATTTTTGCTGTAAACAACCATGCTTTAGGGTGCTCTTGAGGGTGGTCCATCAATTAGACACTGGAGTTCATTCCCCCATCAGGCATTGTCCAATCCACAAATCTAGGGCAACGGAAGAAGTAGTTATTGAAGAAATCAAGAAACTGCTGGAGCAAGGGATGCTAAAACCATCCAAAAGTCCGTGGGCTTCACCTGACATCATTTCTAAAAAAAGGATGGCACCAACCAAGTAGTAAAAGACTACTGGAAGCTCAACATTACTTTTAAGATGGAATTTTATCCCTTATCCGTGGATTGACAATGCTTTAAATTGGTTGGGAGGAGCTCACTATTATTTAACAATGGATTTGATATTGGGTTACTAGCAAATTGAGTTGCAACGACAGGGATGCATGGCAGCAACCTTTTTTTGGTTAGGCACCACTAGTGCCAAAAAAAGAGTTGTCCACGACAGAACAGGAGAAATGCGCCATCATTACATTTAAGAGGCTCTTACAACTGACATGTATGCCTCAAGGGTTGTGTAACACCCCAGCTGCGTTTCAACAGTCTATGGACACTATCCTTGGCGACCTGAAGCTGTTGTGCGTTCTTTGTACCTTTATTAATATCAATGTCTTTCTCATACATTTTCTGAGCATCTTACCCATTTGGAGGAGGTATTGCGCCGACTGGCTGAGGCCAACATAAAGATTAAGACCCACAAATGCCACTTCTTCTAGATTAAACTGGAGTACCTTGAGTTTTTGGTAGAAGCAATGGGGCTGAAGCTGAACCCAGCCAAGGTGGAGGCTATCTAAAAGATGACTTTACTGAATAGTAAGCGTGAAATAAAAGTATTTTTGTGGATGGTCAGCTATTACCAACGTTTTATCCATGACTTCAGTTATATTGGGCCCGTTATTTGTGCTACAAAAAAACCTTGTTCAAATATACTGAACGCTGACAATGCTCTTTTGACACACTTTGGATGGCGTTAGTCAGTGCACCGGTGCTATGCTATACAAATTTTGATAAGAATTAATTGTTTAGACAATGTGTCTCTTTCCGCTGTTGGGGCGGTTTTACCCCAAAAGGATGATGGGTGGAGCACCCTGTTTCACATTGCAGTTGGAGCCTGAACTGTCATTAACACAATGATAATGTGACCAAGCGTGAGTGTTTAGCAGTGATATATGCATATAAGTAATTTAGGATGTATTTGCATGAAGTGAAGTTTAAAGCATAACAACCATGCCTTGTTGCGCTGGTTGCAGAATATCAAAAAGCCTGAAGGGCGTTTAGCCCAATGGGCCTTCAAACTGCAGGCTTATGACTTTAATATCCTTCACTAACCTAGGGTAAAACACCAGAACGCCGATTGTTTATTGAGATTACCAACAATTAACATTACAGCGGATCTGAGCGACGTAATGTACAATAGAAGCTTAGTGCATGATATGAAAATGAACCGTCTCAAGTTATAAAAGCGTTATATGAGATGTGAGCTAATACTTTCCAATGGAATGGTGAGTTAAACAAGAGGATTGGAGATTCTATGGTGAACTTTATGTGACCCTCAGTGCGGACAAGTATTATGAGTGCACACAATGAAGTAGGTCATGGTGGGTTGCATAAGACTATTAAATTGTTGTGCCCTTTTTATTTTTGGGAGAGCATGCACTTTGACGTTCTTGAGATTATTTCCTGCTGCCACCAGTTCCAAGTGGAAAATTTGTTTCACCAGAAGAGTTCATATTAGTTGGTGAAACTGCATTTTGCCTGGCATACGGTGTCCATCAACGTTGTGGGGCCCCTGCCAACTGAAGCAAACCTCTCTAAATACATTCTTATGCGAATGAACACTTGACCAGGTGGGTAGAAGCATGGGCAATCTGGGATTTTAGAGTGGTCATAGTGACCAAGTTCTTAAAAGAATGTATAATCCAGCGACATAGCTGCCCTCAGTTCAACCTTACTAATAACATAACCAACTTCACCTCTCACATCCTCCCAAAGCTAAATGAACTGAAGGCCATCCGCGGGGTTCTTATGACCCCATATTACCTCAAGTTTAATGGTATGGTTGATTGAGTTGATGGGACCTTAGTGAACATAATTCAGAAATTGGTAACAGATTGACCTTCAGATTGGAGTTCCCTCCTTTCCACCATCTTTACATACAACATTAGCTATCACTCTGCAACGGGGAAGAGTCCCTTCCAGTTATTATAAAATAACGGCACCCAGCTCTACCTGCACTGCTCTATACCTGTGTGGAAGATACCAGCGGAATAGATACTCAAAGCTGTTTGACTATCCTGGCGAACACTTTATACAAACTACAAACTGAAGTGTATTCTTTCAGCTTGTAAAAAAAGATAAAGAATAAGGCCATCAGTCAGGGCAGGCGTAAAAGCTAACTCAGTTCAAAGAAGGGGAGATGGTTTTATTTCACAAACGTCATGGGTTCAGTCAAAAGAATTAACTAGCCAATATTTAGATTGGTCCATTAGAAATAATCAAGAAGATGGGGTCAACGTCTTCACTATCAATGACCCTGTAGATGGCCAAATTGTTAATTGTGTACTTGTGAAGTTTCTCCAGGCGTATAAGCAATAAAGAGACTTAAAATCTAGTTAAGGGGGGTTATGTTGAGATTCCATGATGGCTGGATGATAAACTCCAAATAGCTTCAGCGGTTTGGGTAATATTGACTGAAAATGATTGATAGCATAATATTGGTTAGATCGCCTCAAAATAGGACAATAAGGTGATATCAAGCTCAGAACTGATATTATATGGATTGCCTCAAAAAGGTAATAAGGCGATGTTAACTCATGACAAATACTTAGTAGATTGCCTCAAACTAAGGCAATAGATGATTTAAGAATAATAGACTCTGCCAGAGCCTCTCAGTTACAAGAATGAACCAATGAGGATACAGCGAAATAATAGTCTAAGCAAAAGGGTCAGAATCAATCAAAGTCAGGGATATATAAGTGCAATAAGAAGCCTAGAAGTGGGAGGCTATTGGTAAGAAGAAGTAAAATCATGAGCAGACAGTATCTACTAATTATATTAAATTGAATAAAGTGGTGTGGTCAAAGCTATTGCTTCATATTCTAATAATTTGTATCAAATTCAATTCTTAGACCATTAATCTCTATATCATTTGTCCGTTGCTCAGTGGGCTCAACCCTGTGCAACTATTATGGCAGATATATATCATATCGCAATTTTATAACAGCACCTTTCAGAAATGTCTCTATTGACACATTGGGACTGTTTCCAACAGCATCCAGTGGCGCCAAGTTCATCTTGGTGGTGATCAACCTCTTCACTAAGTGGGTTGAACCATCTGCGGTAAAAATATATACAGTGAATTCCAAAGCCTATTTCTTATACACTAGGTAATCACTAGACATGGATGCCTCTAATTATACTGCTGGTTTATGGGAAATAATTTATCTTAGACGTAGTGTGGAAACTAATGTATTTGGTAGAGGTGAAGCAGCAGTTCACTACCCCTTACAATCCATCCTCCAATGGAAGTGTCAAGAGAGTGAACGGGAATCTAGGAGGAATTTTAAAGAAGATGGCTCTCAGCTACAAGTTGAAGCGGGATAAGCTGTTGCTGTAGAGTTGTTGAATTACCAGTTAAGCCATCACTAAGTGATTGGATTGCCCCCCTTCAAAGCCCTGTATGGGTGAGAGGCCGCGCTGCCTACCCTCCTGGTACCCATCATCTCATCAGATCAAAAAACCTGCCACCTGGGAGTTAACAACAGGAGTTGGCTGAATAGATTATAAGAGTATAGTTAGAAGCTTCAAACAACATTGAAACGAGCCTCCCTCCCAGCCAAAGAGAGATCCAGAGAAGAACCAAGTTACCTGAGTTTGGCCTGAGTGACAAGGTTTTGTTTTAACACCTAAGAGGAACACAACCAGAGAAACTCCAGTACACTTAGACTTGCCTGAGACCGTCCTAACAGAGAGGGAGCGAAATACTCCATCTGAGACAATAATACTAATGTTGTTTTAAAAGTGTTCACACCCACAACCTTTGATCATTCCCAAGGTCTCTTCTTAAAAGGGGAGTGTCACAGATGGTGCTGTGACTGGTGCACCAAGTCATTCCTTGACCAGTGAAATGAGTACAATTAACCCCTAACTGAAGAAGGTACAGGTGACCAGGTCACCAAGGATGAGGGTGATTAATGCCCTTTATAGTTGTGGGCAAGCCAAAATTTTTTTTAGTTGAGTCAAAGTTATGTCATGAGCAATAAGTTTCAACAAGCATGTTATGACGTCATAAAAATAATTTTGCCATGCCAAGTTATAGATTTAATATAAAAAGATGACGTTTCAAAGGGGAGGATACCCCAGTAGTAGAATAGGGACCTCTACCACTGCCTCCCCAAGTTTGATTCCAGTACAATAGTTTTGGGTAGAGGACAATTATGACTGTGTTGGTGTTGCGCACCAATGTCCCAAACCAAGATAGCAAATAGCAAAGGCGGTCCATGGAGTTCCTGGCCTATAATACGCCATGCATGGAGGTTTTCCAGATTTTATCCTCCTTTCCCATTCATTCAATTTTCCCCTTAATTGGTGCAGTATCGTCCCCAGGTCAGCCCACCTCAAATAAAATTTAATAAAATTTAAAGATGACGTTTCAACCAAATTTTTAGAAAAATTACGGCTTTTTATACCATTGGGGGTCTAAAATAATTTTCATTTCACTGGTCATGAATTGATAGGTGAACCAAATTATGACAAGAGATTTTGAGGTTCAAAAGAAAATATTACAAACCCCAGCAATTGTCCAATTTCTAGAATGACTTGAGCCACAAAGCAAGGAGCATTGTAGGAGCGCCATCACTTGAACCTGAAGTCAAGATGAGGATTACAAATTGGATATTCAACCATTACTAAAAGAGAGCACAATGAGCCAACACTCAGAAGTAAGGACTAGCACAAAGGCCCCTGATCATCCAGGTTAGGTGGTAATCACCGCAATATGGAGCTTGTGGTTACAAGAATTAGCTCAAATGGATGCAGATACAAAAGCAGTAGTCAGAAGACGTTTGGCTAGATTGATATTGAAAAATATCTATAGCAAAACCCCAATATCCTAATTATTTCTCAATACTTTTTTATATCTTAATTTCCCCTAAAAATAAATATTTTACTTTTTGTTCCAAATAAGATTTTTTTCTAAAGAATCCTAAATTTATCCTTTTGTTTTCAATTTTATTGTATAAGTATAGTAATCTCCATTAACTAGTCTGGAGTTGGCCAATTTGGAAGAATACAATTTCTGTTGAGGATACCTTGGTGCTGATAAGGCCAAGGAAGATGTTGGAAAGGTTTTGAGTTTTGAGGGCAAACGTATATCAAAAATGTCCAAGAGTGTCAAGATGTTTGGCATGTGTTCAGACAGTTCAACTAAGCTATTGAAGCTACAAGGGTATCATCAAAGAAGAAGTTGCTTAGCAAGAGCGATTTTGATGTTACCAAAGGTTGTCTGTTGCCTAGCCTGAGATGAGTAGATTCCTTAAGCAATTAGTCAGCCTCTAAAGTAAATGATCTGAGGTCAGCGCGCTGACTGGAGCATAATAATGTATAACTATTTGCCAGATTTTAAGTACTAATCAGTTCCAGTATAAACTTTGTTATAAAATTGGCGGTATTCAAGAAATACACCGCCAGATTTTGCACTGGGTTCAACCCACTGAGCAATTAGGACCAACAATATGATAATCATTGTACTCAAAACAATAAAATAAACTTTTAAATAAATATGGAGAAGTCACTCCCTCAACTCTCTTTATTTGATATACTTAATACAGCAGATTCTTCCTGTTTCCAATTTTTTTAAACTATTAACAACCTCCTCCTCTTGATCATCTCATATCTCTATATTGTAGTGACTATGGATGCTACCACTTCTATGGCTTAGTAATTTAATTCACTACATCTCATTGGTTCTGTCAATTCTTTATTTGTTAATTTCCCAATTGCCTAATATGAGACAATTTTCCAACAACCCAATATCGCCTCATTTTGAGGCACTCAAATCACCATTACTCATATCAAATCTCAGCGGATTCCATCCGCTCTGCCATAATAACCTAGGGCTTATCATCCAGTCATATCAAAATCATGACAAACTTGCTGACTACTTAGTAAGTTCTTCCTTGAGGTCTATTAAAAGCATAATAAGTAAAATTTTTCAGGTAGTTTTTAAGCGCTAATCATTTATACTATAAAGCTTTGGGAGTACTTTGGAGGTGCTGTCTTAAGTTCTATTGGAACAACACTAGAAGTAAAATTTTCCAAGTAGCTTGTAAGTGCAAATTAGTTGAATTATAAAACTGAAGGGAGTTTTAAAAAGTGCTTCCTTGAGGTTAATATGACTATTTTTAGAAAAGAATTCCAATAGTTTGTAAGCATTAATCAAATTTAGCTATAAACTAGAGGTTAGTTAAAAAGTGCTAACTTTATGTTTATTAGAACATATTAATGGGTAACTATCTTCCAAATTTTAAGTAACAATCAGTTTCACTATTAATTGGATGAGTACTTAGAAAGTTCTGCGTTGAGGTCTATTAAAAGCATTAAAGAAGTATAAATATCAAGGTAGATTTTAAGAGCCAATTATTTATGCTATAAATCTTTAGGAGAACTTATGGAGTGCTTCCTTGACTTCTACTGGGATGGAAATAGAAAAAGGATCTTACATGTAGTTTGAAATTGACAAGCATTTTCATTATAAAATGGGGAATTACTTAGAAAGTGCTACATTGTGGTCTACTGGGAGCATAACTAGAAGAATAATTTTCCTGATAGTTTAAGCGCCAATAAAGTCCACCAAATTTTTAGGTGAAATTAAAGGTGTTGCTTTTATGTCTATTGGGAGTATATATAAAAGGATAACTTTATGTTATAATTTATGATCAACAATCAGCCCCATTGTAAAGCTTTGCAAGTAAATGAAAAAGTTGACTTGAGGTTTATTGGGCATATATATATAGAGGGGTAACTTTTAAAAGTAGTTTTTAAGTTCCAATCAGTTCCAAAATATGCTTTACAAGTATGTAGAAGTGTTGCCTTGAGGTTTATCAGGAGCATATTTATATAATGACATAAAATTTGTAAGTGCCAATCAGTTCCGCTATAAAGCTGGAAAAATGTTATTAAGTGCTTCTTTGAGTTTAATGGGAGCATATTTAGAGGGATAACTTTACAGGTAGTTTGTAAGTGACAATACGTTCCTCTATAAAACCTTAAAAAGTACTTTGAAAGTATACCTTAAGGTATATTAGAGCATAAATTTAATCATTAGAAACTGCTGATCTCACAAACCCAAATTCGTACACTAGTCAAATGGCCAAGGAAGTTAATACTGGTGTAAGTACCATGATTACAACTGTTATGGATCTTGCTATTTAAATGTGTCTGCACTGCCACTTAAGATGACTTACCATTCACAAAAAAAGCCAGAAAACTGGTACAGCCATCCACAATGTTTGGTCTAATGTGATCAGGGAATATGCCAAAACCTACCAGGTAGTTACAGAATTGGAACTCATAAATAGAATTAACGTCATAAACTTCTTAATTTAATCCTATATTTTATTTTCAAGAATCTTAATTAGGAATAGCGGAAAGTGGAAAGGAAAAATGGAGTGACAGAAGAACCTTGTGGGGACTTCTGACTTAGAAACCAAATGGGTGAGGATAAGATGGAATGCATTGACGCCTGAGAATTCCTTTTCAATTGATTACTGGCATATTGATACACTATGGCACTTTTGATGTTGATTAAGATCTGACCTGAATGTCTGGATCAGTACCAAAATTTTACAAAGTGTTTTTGTGGTGCAATTCTACCTAGTGTGCCAATGACAATTTTTTTGATTGGTGGCAGGTTGCACATGGATAGGGAAGATAGGGGCAGTCTCATATCAAATCAAATAGGTTTGACATGCCAAAATTTTTAAGGGTGGGCTTTACTTTACTAGCGGTAAGAAAGGACATTGGCTGGGGGATTTCAGGTCTGAGTTCAATTTGGACAATTTAATTCATTTAAAAATAATGTACACCCATTATTGAACCTCAGTTTAGAAAATAAAACCTTCTGGTAATGTGGGGAGCCACAACCTTCCTGTTGGAAATGGCTTCTGGTAACCACAACTTCTGACAAACATCCTGGATCTTCTTCATCATCTCCTTAGTGATGGGATAGGGGGTAAAGGGAGACCCTCAGGGGTAGGCTATCACACACCTCTCATCTACATGAAATATATTGCCCTAGTTGATATTGTGGGAGGCAGACTTTTTTGCCACCTTCTTGGTTCTGAATTGATGCACTCCCAGTTGAGATGCAGAGGGTGCTCCAGGGCATACATTATTCTTCCCTCCATGAAAAGGGTGAGCACCACCACCAGAAACTTGGGAAAGAGAAAAGTTCATAAACGCTTTCAGCAACTTAATGGCAAGGAGGGTGGCAACCTTCTAAGGAGGACGAGGATCTTTGAGGTGTGATATGTGGAAGGCCTCAGCCAACTCTCAGCAATGAGCACAATATTTGGCACTTACTCAGCATTTTGCATAGGAAAAGAATTCTTTACAGGCAACCAAGTACTGCACTGAATGGCGCAATTTCTGTGATGCAAAATTTTGTCACTCTGGCCTCATCTCGATTCTCTACCAGAATTGGCTTTGGCACAGCATGTTCTTTCCCTTTAAAAGGGACAATTTGGAAGCGTGAAAGATGAGATGCTATTTAATGAGCTGGGAGGGCCAACTGAAAAGCCCCTCTTTCCAAAACTTAATATACCACATGAGGTCTCAATCACGTACTAGCAAATTTCATGGAGAGAACCTTCATATGCAGGTGCTTCATAACCAGAATGACTAGGAATCCACCTTGAACTCTTGGGTAGGAAAGCGTTCGTGATCACACCTGTAATTACAAGCTGAGATGGGGAAAATACCAGGACAGTTTTGAGACCTGTTTTGAATAAGAAAAACATCGTTTCATCTAACCCTCCTAACATTAATCAATTAATGAAATAGAGTTTTATAAATATAAAAAAATAAAAAAGAAAGCATTTGTGATCCATAAACTGCTCATAATCACTAAATTTCTTGGCCAAGTATTTCTGAACCAGGGATTTTTACTCCAGATTTGTTAAATGTTATTCTATGGCAGGCACTTCTGGAGAAGGCAGAGACCAATGCAAAATAGGGAGTTGTATCCCATGGTGGCTTCATACGGATAAAATCTGGTGGACAAGTGAGTGACATTATTGTAAATGAACTGCGGCAGGGGAAGATTAGCAGCCCATATATCCCAAGCAGCAGAGGCATAACACAAAGATACTACTCGAGGATCAGGATGACCCTCTACACCTGCCTGCCAGACTGAGGGTGGTAAGAAGTGTAGTGGCTAGGCTTGATCTTCAGGATGGCTAAAAGTGCAGTCCCAAAAGAGTGGTAATTTGAGGCCTCAGTTACTCACCACTTCCTGAAGTAGGCCAAACATGAAATGACATGATGAATTAAGAGCCTGGACGTGTCATCTGAGGTGATTTCTGACAGACACAGGATTGACAAGAGAATTAATAATTTGGTCCATAACTAACACAATTGTGTTAAACCCATTGGAATTGGGAAGCTTAACAATAAAATGACTGATACCAAGGTCCACAAGCCTTATTCCTAATGCAGCAATTAGAGGATACTATTCTTATCCAACATATCTTACTTTTCTCAAGCACATGCCAAACATAAGATATTCAAGCTGGAAAATTCTTAGAGATACCTGGCATTTGAATTACCGCTTTTCCAGAATGAGGAATTTATTATTACCTGGGTGTCCCACTTCTGGGGGGTTATGATAAGTGCATATAAACTAATTGAGAAATTAGGAATGATCTCAAAATTTATTCCTGATAAAATCATCCCCTCCTTCATCAGATAGTGGGTATGCTTATGGGCTGGCAGTACCAGCTGATCAAACAACTCCAACTCCTCCTAGCAGGATAGTTATCCAGCCAATACCTGAGGAACAAAAGACACATCCATGGCCCATTCAACCACATAAAAATGGTAGGCGCAATGGTTAGGATCTATGAAAGAGGAAGTACTGTTGTAACCTACATGTTTCTTTCTCTGTAGGACTTAAGAATGAACTATGGCTCAACAGATTTGGGAGTATATTCAGGTCACCTTCACAAACTCTTATTTTAAGTTGAAGTTGCAAAGGTCACAATAGGTCAAGTCCTGATGATGTACCACTTTTTGCAGCTTCCTAAAATATATAAAGGCTTGATGGTCAGATATGACAAACACTTCATGGCGCTTCCTGAAGAAGATACCACCAGTATGTAAGCGACCATGCCACTGCAGCAAGCCCATTATCATAGATAACCCATGGTTGTTCTGAGAAAGAGAACTTGAAAAAGAAGCAGGCGATAGGATTCTCCAACCTGTCATGATCCTGAAGCAAGACAGCCTCGTTGCAGTTGCAGAGGCGTCACATGTCACTATAAAAGGATGTAATGGCTTGTCATTCTTAAGAACATGAGGTACCATGAATACTTCTTTGATTGCCTCAAACATGAGTTAGCAAGCATCCATTCATTTGAAGGGACGTTCTTTGTGAGGGGATGAAGAGATGCCGAAAACTGAGAGAGCACTGGAGAGAATTTTTTTAGAGAATAATGGTACCTAAGAGACTCCACAGCTATTTCTGCATAGTATGCATGGTCCTGAAAGCATGGCTTTTATTTTACCGAGGAAAATGGCATATCAGTCCTTCAAGATTATGTTACTTAAGAAGGTGACTTATGGTGGGCTAATTAGAGTAATATGGGGCCTCCACGTGGTGCAACTGGGAAAAGACTGTGGAAACATGGGTGAATAGCTAACACCAGAACCCAGAGAGGCACGTTGGTTGGGTTTTGTAGTGGCCCAAAAGAAGTATGGGATGGTAGTGATGACTATGCTGACCTGTGCGGGTGTCTACTACTCCCTGAGGGGAGAATATGGGCAGAAAGGGGGAGTATGAGTCAGGCAGGACGCCTGTCAAACGGCCTTCCCATGAACTGGGATTGCGCAGATGCAGACCACAGGACAAGGTAGGGGCAATCCTGGTTGGCTGCGCTTTGGTGCACCTGCCTACAATAAGCACCACAGTTTGTCAAGTTGGCCTGAAGCTCGGCTAGCTACTGGTTCAGTCAGCATGAGCTGGCTGGTAGCGAAATGGATCATTCAAGAAAATTAAAGCTGATCCAAAAGTACTCCAAGGCTTCCTGGACAAAAAGGGACCGGAAAGCATCATATCCATTAACAGGATGCAGGTGACAAAGGGGAAGGCTTAGGCTTCTCCCCCTCAGGGGACTTAAACCCGGGGGTCATTGGGTCTTGCTCCCTGCAAGGAGGATAAGAGGCATATAGCCTGTCCTGGCTGGTGCAGACGAAATTCTCAGTACTTAAACAGGGCGGGCATATGTCAGTTTAGGGGTAGAGTGAGCTACTCCCAATTGCAGTTGGGCCCACATTTTAAGTGATGCTTAGATTTACACAGCCCTATTGTGGTGGGGGCAGTACCCCAGGCCTTCATCACACACTAGTTGCCCATACTAGGAGCCCCTTGGGGCTTTTAAAGCTCAAAGAAGGTGAGTTATGGGAACTAGATAAGGTTACCTGAGGCCTCCTCATGGCGCAACTGGAGAAAGCCCATGGAAACATGGGTGAGTTTCAATCATTAAAACCCAAAGAGGTGCATTGGTTGGGTCCTGTAGTGGCCTGAAAGAAGTGCGGGATGGTAGTGATGACTGTGCTGACCTGTTCTCTCTGGTGTCTACCTTTCCCTGAGGGGAGAAATATGAGCAGGAAAGGGGATTATAAGTCAGGCATGGTGCCTGTCAAACGGCTTTCCCACAAGTTGAGGTTGCGCAAGTGCAGACCTCAGGACAAGGGAGGGGCAATCCTAGTTGGCTGCGCATTGGTGCACCTGCCTACAATAAATGCCGCGGTTTGCATAGCTGCCCTGAATCTTGAATAACTGACAATTTGGTAGATATGAACCAGCTGGTGATGAAAGTGCTCATGTAATAAAATAATACAAGATCTGAAAGACTCCAAGTAATCCTGGTAAAAAGGGGCTGGAGAACATAAATCAGCTAAAAAAAGCAGGTGGCAAAAGGGACAACTTTGGCTTTTCTCCCTCAGTGGCCTTAAACATGGGGATCATTGTGTCTTGTCTCCTGCAAGGGAGATGAGAGGCATATCGCCTGACCTGGCTGGTGCAGACGATCTGCCAAGTTTCAAAAAGGGCGGACATATGTCAATTTTAGGGATAGTGCGAGCTACATTTAAATTGTGGTCAAGCTCACATTTAGTGGTGCTCAGATTCACGCAGCCCTAGTGAGATGGGAAAGTAGTATCCTAGACTTTCATCCAGCAAAGTTTTCTGCACTAGACTCCCTCAGGGCTTTTAAAACTTAAATGTGGTGACCTATTCTTTAATAAACTCATACTTTAAAAGTTTCACATAAAGATCTGTCTTCTGAAAAGCATCCAGCACCACCTCCAGGTCCTTTGCATGCTGTTTGTAAGTGAGAGGTTATACCAGATGTCACAATTATGATATGACTGGATGATAAATTGTGGGACAGCAGGGCGGAATCTGCCAAACATAGTATCAGTTATGATTATTTGAGTGCCTTGAGATGAGGCAATATTGAGATATAACGGATATTTATTGGATATAATGGGTTTTATTGGGTCTCCTCTATATAAGGCAATAAGGTGATAAGGCAATGTTGATATTCAACAAGTATAAAATAAATCGCCTACAATCAGGGCAACAGAGGATTAAAAAAACAAGCTGAATTCAAGGAGAATCAGCGGAATAGAATAGCCCAAGCCATGATAAGCAGCATTGCCTGAAGCCAATGTATATAAGTGAGATGGGTGATTGAGAAAGTTTTAGGTTGTTTTTAGCATAAGAAAGATGAGACAGCGAAAAGTAGCTTTATTTATAAAAAATAAATAAAGAATTGATTGGGGCAATTTCTAATATTTTAAGTATATTTTCATATGTGTCCAAAGGAATGACAATCCCCACTTCATCCGTCCAATGCCCAGTGGGTTTGACCTGTGCGAATAACCCAATGGATTCTAACAATACCATCAGAAATTATAACACCAGATATCATCATTGAATGCCACTGCACAGGTGAAGTAAAGATCACTTAGAACGTCATCAATCATATGTTGGAACGTTGCAGGCGCGTTCTTAAAACCAGAGCGCATTACACAGAACTGAAAATACCCCTTTTAGTATAGTCGGCCATAAGCCACTCCTGACCTTCTGCTACCAAGATTTGATTGAAGGCGTCCACAAGGTCAAAATTGGAAAAAACTCAAGGCTTTGCAATCGCCTGGCTGATGGTTTATAATAGGGGAAGAGGATAGGGATTGTGCACCATGATATTATTCAAATGGCTGTAGTCCACACATAAGGGTGTAAATTACTATCAGTTTTTTGAGCAAAAACAATAGGGAAATATCGGATAGGTTTTAAAATATCCCCAGTTGAAATCTGCACAGAGGCGTCATATCTCAAGAGCACAAGTTTATATACACCAAAACAAGGTACTAGATGAAGACAATGCCCTTGGAAAACAAAAAGGGGAAAAGCCTTATCTATCATAAATAGGCTTTTTCTAAACCTAAGGGAAGAAGAACGTTGTATATTAAGTACTGACAGCGGCTTCAGGGCTTCACATAAAAATCTTTTTTACTTCTTGTGGTATTATTTACCACCAGCTGATGGCAAAAACAGATCTTCCCAATGGCAGTTCCTGGCTGATATGCTCAACTCATACTAATTTTCATTGGTGCAACTAGTTTGACAGTGGAAAAGCACTAAGGAATCTTTGGATAATAGCATAATGGGGAAAAACATGGCCACTAAGTCAGAAAATTTGTGTAGTATCCATAATAAACATAGTCATCCTTCTAAAGTAAGATTCTGAAGGAAAGGCTGAAGAGAATAATTACAAGTCTATTGAATGACTAGTTATATGCCGTTGTGAGGTAAAATAATAAATTAATAGAAATGGCAATACAAAAAAACAAGCCTCATCAGCCACAGTAATTTAGATACTTAAGGGATCAAGCTGCACTGGCTAGGAGTAAGGATACAATCTTCCGCCATAAGTACTAATATCTGCCAGATGCAACCACAAATGCTGACATTAATTTTATACAAATTTAGAAAATACAAGAAATTGTGTGCCGCAGGGCCAAATACATTCATTTTTAACTTTTTTACATAAATATCAAAAAATTAAATTTTTAGTAAGTAATATAAAGTGATGGTGGCCAACCCAGTTTCATTATACACCTCTTCTGGAGCATATCCTCTAACTGAACTCCCAAGTCCCACTCTTCTTGTTCTGTATATATATACATAGGGAAGCTGATACTAATAAAATTTACCATTTCTTTAGAATGCCAGATCATATAAAGAGTGAGGTGGGAGGCAATTAGCTTTTTCCAAGTTGAGAAATGTCTTTATACTGCAATGACCCTGTTTTGAAACCAGATTGTAAATCAGTGGTGGAGGGAGCTTCAGTTTAGAATCTGCAGCTTTGGTATGGGAGAATGTATTAATGATTGGGAACACATCAAAGTAGTTGGTGTTATCAACGGGTCAAGGTTTGGTCCACAGGTTGATACTTACCTGTTGACAACGCCACCAACCTACCCCAAGAATGACCCAAAACAATAAATCTAACACTGTGACAAATTTGTCACAGAAGCCAACATTATGCACAAAAATTAGATGGAACGTCTCATGAATAACAAGTCATAGAGGATGAAGAATTGCTTAATACCAAAGATCCCACATTAAGATCTAAAATCAGATCCTGAGCAACTTTCAAGATCATAAAGTTTCTAACTGCTACTTTATTCAAGAGATCCTTAACAAATACCCTATGGGATTTTAATTACATTCTGTTTATTTAAGGTAAGCTAACCAAGGGAAGACATATTTAATGCTCAAAGAGCAAAAATAATAATTATAACCCCTAAAAACCGAAACTCTTGTAAATTATATTATAACAAAACCAAATGAAAACACAAATAGGTGGGAAAGTGACACTCCTATAAAACCATGGCGGAGGGGGAGGGGGATAAGGAGTCAGTGGTATATAAAACTATGGATTGCTTCTGAGTCTAACTAAAGGTAAAGAAAAGATATAGGGCATCCATAGATTGAGGCTCAATACAATCAAAGGGAGGGTTTAATGGTATAATTTGAGATGTTCTGAGGGCCACAAATAATTAGTGAGGTGATGCTCAGAATTTATGTTCATGCTGGACGTATAAGTCATCTGTGAGGCGTTTGCAGGGTAAATACATTTTGGTATTGAACCGTAACTTTGTCCAGACTTGCATTATGACAACATGCGTGGCTTGGTGCAACTTCACAATTTCAGTTCATGCATCACTGGAAAATTCAGGGGGGAAATCAGGATTAAGCAACCAGGTGCAGCATGGAGACAGATTTAAGGCATAGTCCGCGGAGGGTAAGTTTCTCAGGAGAGGAAGCCACATACATGGCGAGCTGATGGTTACTAATGTAAAATGTGGCATTATCCTTGGTAATGTACCATTTGGGGTTAGATGAGCATCAAAGTCAGAGGTTTAAAATTAGATAAAGTATATTGCTTAGGGTGATGATGGAATGGTTTTACTTAATTCATTAAATTCATCCAATAAGTCCCATGGATTTGGATTAATTATAAGGGTTAATTGGTGAGAAGTTGGGAATGGTCAAGTGAATTGGATGACGCTTGGGTGGGAATGCTAATCCAAGTCTTCTCACAATTGGCTGAACTCACTGCAGGTGGTTGAGTGGAGTAGGTTTAAGTAGATGATAAATTCTTAGCAGATCCACTAGCCAAACTGGATGAGTGGGTGGTGGCAGCAAAACACACTTTTTAGATAATGCTAATGTAGTACCAGAAATGGGTTAAGGAGTAAAAAGTCAGTGGTGCGGAGACAAGATTCTTTAGAGTGGTCTTACTCAAAACATAGAGGACGAATTTGTTGATCATTTATTAATATAAGCAAAAAGAAAAGACCAGGCACTGTGGCAATGTATGCATGTGGGATCTTTTGAGTGATTCTGGGATGATGGTGGCGATGGCGTGAGGGTCTGCGAGGCCCTCTGCACCAAATAGAACGGTGAATTATAGTTCAGGTGTGTGCATTAAATGTAAAGACCTGATATCAATGCATCATATAAAACTTGGGTTGGTAGTTGCAAAAGGAGATTTGCAAATGACACCATCATTGTGGTGTCAGTGGGTAGGCGAGTATGAATGGTGGTAACAGGAGGGTTTTTACAAACTAAATGAGTGTCAGCAGCTTAAGCAACGTCCTCCTCATTTAGGGAAACTTTTCAAAATATCCCTTATAAAGGCATAAGTCAATAAAGCCCCCTTGTGCAAAGATAGCTGTGCAATCTCAATAATAGCCTTAGGATGCATAGTAATAATTGTCTTTAACCAACAATAAAACAAATTTACGTTTGAGTGAGAAAAGGAACATGGGGGACAAGGCAGGTGGATATGTGAGAGATGAATCGTTTAGTCCTTAGGTGGGACAAAGCAACCAGAAGTGTTGGTTGGATTTTTGATCCAGCTGCATGAATTTCCTGAAGGGCGGAAAACACTAGGTTGTGGAGAGCCACTTCCAAATACTGGAGAAGCAGTAAGGGGAGTCAAAGACATGAATGGTGAGCTGTTGACAATTAGGTAGTAAATTTGACTTTTCAATTAAAATTTTGCACAAAATTGTGGTTTATTGGAAAGAAAACATCCCAACTGAATTGTAACAGGCAATAAAATAAGCATCATCTTATTTATTTGCAGCCTTATGGTACATAGCTGGTGCAAAATAGTAAACACTAGTATTAACTGGACTAGCTTCAAGAAAAAGCATAATTGCTCCAGTTATATGGCCTATTTAACTTCTGACTGTTAAATATCTGATGATAGAGGCACCAACTGATTCAGAAATATATGTTTCCCAGTAGCTTTAAACTCAACATAAGGGTTCACAACACTAGAGCACATAATTGCTGGGCCTAGGGGAAGAGAATTGGAAGCAGGAACAAACAACACATCAAAAAGTGTGACTCATCCAAGCTTGACATATTAAGGTAAGAAAGATAAGCTGAACAATTTTAAGCTTGAAATTTGGGTATAAGATAAAGCTATCTGGGTCAGAAATAACTTTACTGCGGCATAAAAGCTTTTATTTGTGGAATGGGTTAACCTTCCATAGTCATCAGGTTAAGCAAGGATAATACGTTATGATAATATGATAAGACAAACGCATCACCCCACTTGCCAACAAGAGTGTCAAAGAACAAGAATAGGGGTCGTTCACTTATGTCATAAAACTTGTTGATATAAATAATACTTCACTGCCACTCAGGATATGTTACCAACCATAGAAACTGATAGAATACTGCATTACATTCATCCACAATGATTGGTGTAAATTGAGTAGGTAAATGCCAAAAATAGCCAAGTAATCCAAGAATTGGAACACATAATTAGAAATTAACACCACAAACCTTTTTATCTAGCAAATTAGAAATTTAAGGAGATTTTTGAAGGAAAAATAAAAGAAAGTGAAAAAAGAATGACAGTAGAACCTGTTAGGGACTGATATCTAGTAAAATAAATGGTAAAGAATTAGTAAAGTGGTGCATTGATGTCTGAGAATCCATCTACACTTGATTTCCAGCGGATTGACATGATAGGGCGCTTCCAGTGTCAATTTCTTCCAACCATATTGGATGAATTGGTATCAAAACTTTATACTTTTTCAAGGCACAATTATGCAGTAGGCCAATGACAATTCATTTTATAGGCATCAGGTTGCGCCCATGACCAAGGAAGGATTGGCAGTCCCATTTTAAATCAAATGGGTTTGGCATGCCCAAACTGTTAGGTTTGCTTTTATTGGCGGCAAGGTAGAACATTGATTGGCAATTTCGTCTGAGTTCAATTTTAGACAATATGATTTCGTTCTATCAATATACACCCATTATTAAACCTCAACCTAGAAAATAACGCCTTCTGGAAAGGCGGGGAACTATGACCTCTCTGTTGGCAATGGCTTTTGGCCACCACAACCTCTTGACACACACCCTTGATCTTCTCCACCAACTCCTTTTTGGTGAGAAGATGGTTCAAAGGGAAACTTTAATGGGGTTGTCCATTACCCACCTCTCATCTAAAATATGGGCTAGATTAACCTGGTTGATGAGGGGGAGGCAGCCTTCTTCATCCATACTTGGTTATGAATGGATACACCTCCTAGGTGAGGTGCAGAGGGCGCTTTCTAGGACTTACAACAACCATCAGATTGGACTGGACATCCCATCCCTCACAAAAAAGTTAGTAATTCTCTGGCCCTATACAAAGAAGCAGACCTGAGACATAATCAATGTAAATTCTGTATAGCATCTGCACCTACTATTACCACCAAAAATTCACTAGATCAGGAACCCAATAAGATAATTAACTCTATAAATTAACTTTGTGGTATTTAAGTATATTTGATGAATCTTCAATGATCAAGGGTTGCAATCAAGGAACTCACAATTTTTATTTTTAGATGTTAACTTTTTTTAAGGTGGACCAACCAGGGGACAATACTGCATTTATCAAGGGGAAGTGAAGAAAATGGAAAAGGAGGTTAAAACCTGGAAAACCTCCATGCATGGCATATGATAGGCCAGGAACTATATGGGCCGCCTTGCTATTTGCTATCTCGGTTTGGGGCATTGGAATGAAACTCCAACACAGTCATAATCGTCCCCTACCCAAAGTTCATCTAATGGGTTCAAACTCAGGGAGGCAGTGGTAGAGGGTCCATATTCTACCACTGGGCTATCCTCCCCTTGCAAGTACAATCAAAAGGATCAATACTGCAGATGAGACAATCATATAAGAAGCCAGTCTTTCACCCATACCTTCTATAAACTTTACTGAAAAACAAACTAAAATAATTTTAGGTGAATAAATATCAAGTGAAGTGACTCCTACTCAAACATCTACCAGTTTAGACTCTGCAGGGGCGTCAAGTAAGATATTGGAGGTAGCAATGACCAACCAGGGCCTTAGGAAATTATTGATCAGTGTGATCTTAGGAGATGGCTTCCCTCTCAAGGAAGCCAAATAATTAATTCTAAAATGGCCTAGCTGTTCTTTAAAGGTACCTCCAGTGTTCTCTACGCCATCTTCAAAATTTTGCACCACAAATCTAAAACTATACTATAATATAGCCCATCATTATCCTAGTTGGGACCACAGGTGTAATACCTCATATCACATAATACTTTGAGGCTAGGGGACCCAAAGTTTCAGGGTGTTGGATTGCTTAGTTTTTGCTTCTCTTAGTCGAGAAGTTTTTTTTCCAGATAATACGTCTGGGTAAGCAATACTAATATAAACAAATCAATTTTAACTTAAAAAGTGTAAAAAGGAAAAAAGCGTAAAGTTTATTACTCAATACCCACTTTTTTTGGTAATTGGAGAGTTTTATCAGGGAAACCCTAAGCCTCCCAAGCCTAGATATAATAAAATAAACAATTTGGTGATTCAGCGAAAGCTCAATTATCTCAGTTAATCTGATTGGGCTCATCTCATAGCTCAGATTTGAACATTAAAGTTGATTGGAATCAAGGAAACATGATTTGCCATTTCAGCTGGGGTTGATCACCAATTTTGATAGTAGTCAACTTTTGTCAGGGATGATGCCTGAAAGAAGTTTGGGTTTTTTGGTCAAATTAAGTATTGATCTCTGAAATTTAATGGCAGTTGACTTTTGTAGGGGATTATTCCTGGCAGAAGTTTGGGCTTTTTGGCAGTTTGGGATTAATTCACATTATCTGATGTATCAAAATCTGCCGTTTTGGTAGAATCCTGACAATACCCCACTCAAGATCCTGGATCAGGGGAAAAATTGATGGAGAAAGTGACTATGTACGTGGTTTACAACTGTGCCCAGACAACTCCTAAGATAGAGTGTTCATTATCACATCTATATATGACACAATAGGGCCCTGACCAGTTGGTGCCCAGTTTGTGATCACGACCTTCAGGCTAATGTTGGTAGAATAGGACGAGGTAACCTGGTTGAAAAGGTGTTTAGGGGATCATACTTACTGGTAAATTGAGCAGGTTCTCTACTGGTTGTGATGGACAGGTTTTTGGCAGCCAAGGCATGAAGTCTTATTACTTTATTTGCAATACTTTTCATAGAGACTATAGGTTCTTCAGGAGAAGCTTGGTCAAGCATCGCCTGGACTTTGGAAGGCAGATGAGGATTTCTGCCATACAACGCTTGGAATGGCGACATCTTAGTAATTTGATGGTAACTAATCTAATATGACAAAATTGCATTAGGAAAATATTGGGGCCAATGAAGGGGGTCAGTCATAGCCAGTTTCTGAAGGGTTGCAGTTAGAGTGCCATTTACCCGCTCTACCATTCCATTGGTTGCAGGATGGTAGGGAGTGGAGAATATCTGAGTGGTTCCCATCATGTTGGCTAAATCTTTCACCAGCGTCAAGCGAAAATTTTGTTCATTATTGGAAAAAATGACATTAGGGCACCCATGCTGGGTGATAATCTTATTATACAAAAATGTAGCGGTAGCTTTTGTGAAGAGGTGGGTAGCAATACAGCTTTGATCCACTTAGTTAGATGGTCCAAGGCTAGTAGGATGAACTGATGCCCATTGGAGGCTCTAGGAAGAGGTCCCACAATATCAATGCCAATAGTATGGAATGGTTAACATGGTGGGAAACTGGATGTTGAGAACAAGATTAGGTCTAGTTTGGCTTTTACATACCAGACAGGACTCCAATACATCCTGGATAGAGACAAGCATCCCTTCCCAATAACATTAAGTTTTAAGCCACTGTAAGGTTTCCCAAATTTTCCCATGGCTGACTTGCCAATGTCCCCCTAATATGATGTCAGTTTGAGCCAATGGTCTTACATAAGACACCCATTGTTTAGACACAAGTTTGCAAAATTGACCAGTCTTAATTTGGAGATTTGACAATCTTTTCATTAATTCCTTTTGGAGGGTCGAAAGATTCGTTCTTACATAAATTTGGTTGGGTTAGGAGGTCATAGAGTCGATCCTCTTCAAGGTCAGTAATAGTTGAAATGGGAAGCTGAGATAGGCAATCCACGTTTTGATGTATGGGCCCTAGTTGATGGATGATGGAAAAGTCGTAGTTTTGAAGTTCTAACGCCCATTGGGCTAACCTTCCATCAGGGTCCTTCAATTGCTGTATCCATCGCAGGGAAGCATGGATGGTAATTAAAGTGAAATGTTTCCCATATAGATAAGGTTAAAGCTTAATAGCCAATAATACCTCCAAGCATTCATGTTTGATAACGCTATAATTACGTTCAGCTTTAGATAAGGTCTTGCTGTAGTAAGCAATGTGATGATCCACTAAGTTCTCATCATGCTGAGATAGTATGACTCCAAAGGCAATATTGCTAGCATCAGTAAAGAAGAGGAAATCTTATCATAATTTGGATGAATAAGTACTGGAGAGTGGGTGGGAGAGACGCATAGCAGGTCGAAGGCCTGCTATTGCTCTTCTCTCCACTGAAAGGGTATTTCTTTCCTCATTAGATACACCAAAGGCTCAGAGGTGTCTGCAAATTGGGGATAAATTGGCAATAATAGCCCACCATTCCTAGGAAAACTTGTACATCTCGTAAGGATTTGGGGGGAGTCATCTTACAATAGCCAAGAACTTTTCATCCATCAGGGATATACTGGCTTTACTGACCAGATGATTTAAAAAAACCCATCTCACTCTGAAAGAAAGAGCATTTTGGTGGCTTTAGTTTTAATGACAAAAGTCATAACTTCTGAAAGACTTGCAAGAGGTGATCTAGATGTTCAGTAAAGGTTCTTGAAAAAATGGTAATATCATCAAGATAAACTTTTATGCACAAGCGTTTAAATCGCCTAATAGTCCGTCCATAGCGCGTTGGAAGGTAGCAGGGGCGTTACATAACCCATGAGGCATTTGAATGGGCTCAAATAGTCCTTCACTTGTGACGAGAGTGCATTTTGCTCAATCCTCTGGCGACAAATCTACTTGCCAGTATCCACTGGCGAGATCAATAGAGGAAAAATAGTGGGACCCCGGCATTAAACGTATTTAGTCATCTATACACAGCAGGAGGTAACTATCTTTAGAGAGATAGAGTTGAGGCAGCAATAATCCATAATGACCCGGTGACCACCATCCTTTTTCCAAATTAATAAGAGTGGGGAAGCCTATGGGATTTTTGAAGGCACAAGTAACCTGGCCTCCAAAAGTTCTGTAAATCTAAGGCCACTTAAGCTTCCTCCACTTTATAATTTTGATATGGTCAGGATTTAAATGGAGGGCGATCCTCAGTTTCAATTTGATGTATTACCCCAGACATTTTCCCATAGTCACTTGGTCCCAAAGAAAAAATTTACCATATTTATCAAGGAGGTTTTTGATATCATAGCGCATTTGGGGTAAAAGTATCCTCAATTTTCTGTCAACCAACGCTATGGTGGGTGTGGGGTCAAATCCTAAATCCTGTAACGAGCCAAAACAGCTCACATCAGTGATTTCACAATAGGGCATAGTTTTACATAAGCGATAGGAGCATGCCATGGGACCTGGAGAGTTTTAGTGGTTAGGTTCCCTAATAGAATAGTGATAGATTTTCCGTAGGCAGGATCCAAAATCCTCAGGCAGGTTAATGCTTCCTTGATGGAAGGGTTTGGTGTCCACTAAGCTCCAAAATTTGATAAGGAGGGGTAATGATGTGAATCCACGTATCTACAATAAATTGTGAGCCTGAGGGCATTGTAATAGGATAAGATGTATACAGAGGAATCCCCTCTTTGGCATCCACAGCTTCTGGGGCTAACGTAGTTTTTCCCCCTAAGACATGGTACTCACTTTTGCAAACGGAGGATGGATATTTGAGAAGGCATGCCCATTTTGGGGGCTCCTTTACTTTTAATGGGGAGTTTTAATATTAATGAAATCCGATACCCTAGTAGGGACAGATATTTTTCCTTGTGGTTGATGATTCAGTTAATCTCCCGCATCAGTTGAACCCCAATAAGCAACTCATAAGTATTGTTTTCTAATTCAATGACAGGGGCATTAATTAAGAGTTTCCTGAAGCAAAGAGGTAAGGCAGAATAAGAACCAATCACCTTATTAGACTGAATACCTGCTGTTCCATATTCAGCCTCATGGATCAAGTCCAGAGCCATTTTTATCCTTTGGATAATTTGGGAGGAAATAATGTTAACTGGGGGAGCCAATGTCAATTATTTCCAGACTTTAACCTTATGTATGTATACCTCGACTCAAACCACCAAAGAACTAAACTGGGAATTAAAAGCTAGTAGACTTTCAGTAGGGATTTGTAATGAAGTAAGCGGAGGATTCTGCCATGGCCAAACTTGAGGCTGTTCAATGTGTTTGAACGTTTTGTCTTCCAGCGCTTGACTTTCCATAGAATAGTTGACTATCAAAATTTGTTGGGGTAACTGACCAACATAAAAGTAAGAGCGGGAAATGTTTATTTCCTTGAATAGAAAAGGATATGTCAACTTCTTCAGGGGCAGCTAACACAAAACAACCTGAAGTCATGGGGATAGAGATAGAGCTAGAACAAGGGTCTTGAGGCACTTATTTTACGTCAGCATAGGGAGCCTCTTGCCCTATAATAACTAATCATTTGCCAACTTACGTTGAAGAATGCGGCATTCAGATACAGTGAGGTTGTTTCTTCTGAAATGAGTGCAGTATAATTCAGGTGTAAGCGAATCAGGGGGTGTAATGGCCAATACTTGGGTCTAGGGCTTATTGGTGTTAAAACGAGGTGGCCCCATCAGGTTTATGTAGTTTAGCAAAATTTTTAATATAGCTTCTTTGCTATGGAGGAGAGACATTAATTTAGACTTCACCACTTTAAGATAAAGTACAATATTAAGCATATATTTAAATTCTGACAATGTAGCGGTGATGACATCATCTAATGTAAGTCAGTTCCTTACAAACAGAGTTTGTGTTTTGAGGTAAAAACGGTGGGCAAAATTTGCTGTTAGTTTCCCCAGATTAGGGCAGATACCCATAAAGGTCTGTTTTTGGTTGGTTAAGGTTAAGTTGATCCAAAATTTTTAAAGCAAGGAAGTCTTGGCATCAATCCAAGTGTGGCAATGCATCAAATGAGGGACCATACTGTATTGAAACATACGTCTAGGACAGTTGGTCAAGTGTCTAAGTCACTGGATGTCAATAGCTTCTTCCATAGCATTTTCATAACAAAATAAGAAGGAGAAGGTACTTCTTCGCCTGTAACATACCTCTCTTTAAACGATAGTTTGAACACGCCACTAGGGGCTTAATGATCAAAAACGTTTATTGACATAGGGGGACCATTGTCACCTAAAGGGGGACTATTATTGCTGGACGTGTCATAAGGATAAAGGGCGTCCACTATTTTGTAAGGTGTTAATATCCTCAATTATTGAGTCTACCCAGTCATGGGTAGCCCAAAGGGAAGATTTGGTGGCAACAAGAGGGGATAACTGCTAAATTTCGCTTTTGAGTTTGGTAGTTGCATCTCAAAGTTCAAGTTGGTGTTGCTCAAGGGTAAGGATTCGTTGCTCCATCTCATGCATCATAGCAGGGAAATTAGTCAATAGTAAAAAAAGTTCCTGATCCAACGTAAGATCAGGTGCCATATGGCTATTATTAATATTTGGGTTGTTTAAATTATATTTCACTGTGAACTTGGGGTGTACCTGGCAGGGAACACCAGTTTTGTCAGGACCACAGGTGTAAAACCTTGTAACCCTCAATATTTTGAGGCCAGGGGACCCAAAGTTTCAGGGTGTTGGATTACTTAGTTTTTGCTTCTCTTAGTTGAGAAGTTTTTTTTAAAGATACTTAAATATGGGCTAAGCAATATTTAATAAAAACAAATCAATTTTAACTTGAAATTTGTGAAAAGGGGAAAAAGCGTAAATTTTATTACTAAATAACTGCTTTTTAAGGTGTCAGACATTAACCTTCTTGACTTAGGAGAAAGAATGTTGGAGATATGAGTGCTCCCAAATCTGCTACCATGATTGGCCCATCTCCTGCCCAATCTTCAAAGAATATCGTGGTTATCAACAATATGAGTACCCGTGGCAAAAAGACCTTGGTGGACTCTTGGTGGAATCCTGACTATTGGAAAAATAAGGATTATAACCAAAATCAGCGTAATAAGGTAAGAACTGATAATAGGAATTCTCCAATTTATCAGCTGAATTTGAGGTGTTCGTTACCACATGAATCTGACCACCTCTGAGGTGCGAAGATTTTACTCAACAATGATATGGTAAAAATTAACAA
Source organism: Massospora cicadina (assembly GCA_022478985.1). Taxonomy (NCBI): domain Eukaryota; kingdom Fungi; phylum Entomophthoromycota; class Entomophthoromycetes; order Entomophthorales; family Entomophthoraceae; genus Massospora; species Massospora cicadina. Next base: position 31,645 of record JAKSZP010011145.1, read on the forward strand.
ATCATTACCACGCGAATCTGACTGCCTCTGAGGTGCGAAGATTTTACTTGATGATGATAGGGTAAACATTAACCAATCATTACCACATGAGTCTGACCACCGCCAAGGTGAGAAGATTTTACTCGCTGGTGATTGGATACAATACATCAAATCATTACCACATGGGTTGGTTTTCCCCAAAAAAAATTTTATCTTCAATCTGATAGGCCAAAAACCTATATTACCTAATTTGGATGACTCAGCTTTACATGCTTTTGCCTCAAATACCCATGGTCTTAAAATTAGTACTAGTTTAAATAGGAAATACTAGTATCGAGAGAAGGACCTTCTTTGGTTTTGGCCCTGCTTAACAATAAAAAACACAAAAAACTCTAACAAGCGTTATCTTTTACTTTTATTAAAAAGTAAATTTCTCACTTTAATAAATTATTCTTGGCATCCATCGGTGGATCCCAAAAACTGGTGCTCACTACAGGGGCCATTACATTGAATACTTCAATAAAGTATCAAAGCAATGGAGGCTGAAAACGTGAGCAGCTCTTTTAATCGCGATTAGTCGCTCTCAAGAAGCAACTAGCCAGCTCTTTCTCCCATCTCATAAAGCTAGAGCTGTGGCCTATTGAACCGTTGGGAGTGAGGCCACCTATGTCTATCCTCTCTGCAAAACCTGCTTCTTTGGCGCAACATAAAGCGGAGATCCCTACTGTGGGTTCTCTTTCAACTCAGCCAACAATTGCGCGCCCTAAGGGTATATCCTCCAGAACTACTGGGGTTGTGAATCTGCCGGTTAAAGTGAAGCAAAATATTCCACCTCTCGTGGCTGTCTCCCCTAATACAATTGCAACCTTGCCCATGGTTGAGAATACCCCTGAGGCCAACTATGAGGGGGGTTACAATGACGTTTGGTACTACTTGTTGGGAGCTCCCAAAGAAGTGGAGGTCCCTGATCAACTAAACGCTGGAGGATTGGATTAAGCCACCATACCTGAGGATACTTACCTCCACCAAGTTATAGGTTGTATGGAAACTATTGACACCGCCAGTGATGCTGATCAGCTCCTATCGAGTCTAATTCGCCCTTTACAGCAAAGGCATACCATGCAGTCTATTCCGGAGGCTCACCCTGAGACTGCACACAAATTAACCTTTACTTTTCATCTCAAGGAGGTCTTAGCGCTGTCAGCCAACTTTGGAAGCACACTTACCAAGGTTGAAGTAGTTGTTCACAAAGTTCAGGTGATGGCTATCCTGGATACAGGTTCTCCAGTGAATGTAATTTCATCTCAGCTGATGAAAAGATTAAATTGATGCCTGACTTGGATTGTATCAAGGAGTTTGGAACTGCGGGCCCAAACAACACCCGCGCTCTTGGCACTTACTCCTCTCTTCCCATACGCGTTAAAAGCTTATCCTATCAGCCCTCGCTGTGGCCTTAGATAATAACTCCTATGATATGCTCATAGGTACTCAGTTTATGATCGAATATGAAGGCATCATCAACATGAAGCAAGGGTTCCTATCTCTAATGAACTACGAAGTTCCATTTATCTTATCCAACAAAGAACCCATCAAGAATGACTACGCCTGCTTGTTTGAATACCCCTCTTCCGCTTTGTCTTTACATTATGTTACTTCTGGGTGCAACACTAAGAAATTGCCCAATTCAGTGGATGCTATCGAAGGTATTCCATTTTATGTGGCAGATGAGGTGGTGATTAAGCTGGGTGAACAACGAGTGGTTGACACGAAAATCACACTCTAATTCCCACGCCACTGCTTATTACACCTCTTAATCATTGACGGAGTTAGCCCTTTTGAGCCTTGGGTATTGCCTGGCGTTTTAGACCCAGCCTATCAGAGGCCTATTACTCTACTGTTGGGAAACCTCACCAAAAAGGACATAATTGTAAGAAAGCACCAGGAGGTGGGCCAAGGGTTTTTACTCCCTGTGGAGGAAGTTGAACAAGTCCACTCTATTGGCTCAATGGAAGATTTAGGCCTGCCTGCAGATAACCTGGTATGTACCTTACCAAACGTCCATATCTCGGATGAGCTGACCTCAGATGAGTTGGAGAAAGTGCATACTCTTCTGGATGAGTATAGTGATATATTCTCGAAGTTGGATAATGATTATGGCCACATGAAGGGCTGGTGTCACTCCATCAATGTGGGTGATGCCCACCCCATTAGGTCAAAACCTTATCACAAGTCAAAGGTGGAGGAGCAACAAATGAAGATGGAACTCACGCAGTTATTAGACGTGGGGTTATTAGTTCCTTCACAAAGCCCTTGGTCCTCCCTTCTTTTGCTAATAAAAAAACGGAGGTCATCGGATAGTTATGGACTATTGCAGGTTAAACAATCTTATGAAAAAGGATAGCTATCCTATCCCACGCATTGACAATGCCCTGGCCCAGCTTTCAGGCTCAAACTTTTTCTCTGCCATGGACTTGGCCAGTGGTTATTGGCAAATGGATCTATCTCCCCAAGACCAGGAGAAATGCGCTTTGATATGCAGTGAAGGTCTTTTCCAACCCACGCAATTACCTCAGGGTTGTGCAACGCACCTGCTTCTTTCCAGCGTGCGATGGATCACATTTTGCAGGATCTCAAGTTAACCTGCATTATCATCTACCTTGATGACATTACTGTATTCTTGAAGACCTTTAATGAACACCTTGATCATTTAAAAGAGGTATTTCAACGCTTACGACGCTCAACTATCAAATTAAAGCCTTCAAAGTGTTCTTTCTTCCAAAAGAAATTAAACGCTCTCGGACATACCATTTCTTGAGAAGGTATCCAACCCATACAAGATAAGGTTGAAGCGATTGCCAGAATGCCACCCCCAAAAACCTATGGGATATACAGGTATTTTTAGGGATGATGGGGTATTACCATCAGTTCATCCCTAAGTTTGCCCAACTCATCGAGTCCCTTGTTTGCTTACTAAAAAAGAATATCCCTTTTCAGTGGGCACTGAGCAGAAGGCTGCCTATGAAACAATGAAGTTGTGGCTGCAAGAACGGCCTATCCTAAGGCATCCTGATTATGGAAAACCGTTTATTTTGTTTACAGACGCCTTGGACTACGCCGTCGGGGCCATCCTAGCCCAACTGGATGAAAAAGGGGTAGATCATCCTGTCTCATATTTTAGTAAAAAGCTATCAAAGGCAGAGCGCAACTATAGTGTTACTGAGAAGGAGTGTCTCTCCATTTTACTCGCAGTGAAGCATTACCACCCTTTCTTGTATGGGACCTCTTTCACTGTGATCTCGGACCACGCATCTTTAAAATGGTTGCAAAACATGAAGGACCCTACGGGGCGCTTAGCTCTCTGGGCTCTAAAGCTCCAGCATTATTATATGAAGATCGAACACCGCGCTGGAACCCACCACATGAATGTTGATGGGTTAACTCAGCTGCCCATCCTCCACTTAGATAACAGTGAAGCGGAGTGGCTGTATGATCTTCTAATGACCCCAAACGACTGGGAAGATGAGGATGAGACTGTACAGAGGATGTTGGCCTGGCACTCTCATAACACTAAAGTAGAAAGCGGGAAGTCATACAAATAAGTGGGGACGAAGTGGTTGCCTTACCTATGACCCTCGGAGCGTGTACCTGTTATATTGGACGCTCATTTGACCTTAGGCAATGGAGGAGTAAAGAAAACCCATGAGTGGATTAAGGATCAGTTCTTTTGGGAGGGAATCTGGAAGTCATCGTCAAAGTCTTGGATGCTTGCCTTACATGTAAGAAGAAGTCTTGATTCAAGACTAGATATCAATATCAGCTGACTTCCCCGCAATAGCCATTCCATACAATAAGCTTGGATGTAGTAGGGCCGCTTCCTCAAACCACAGGTGGAAAAAAATATATTTTGGTAGGCATTGACCACTTCACGAAGTGGGTTGAAGCTGTGGTGCTACCAGCTCAAACTGCTAAGGCCACTGCCACCTTTCTCCACCAAAATATTTTCACTCGACATGGGTGCCCTTAAGTATTACTCTTCAACAACGGAAAAAATTTTACCTCCAGAGTAGTTAAAATCTTGGCTACTTCCATGGGAGCCCAGCAACTGTTCTCAGCTCCATATAATCCATCAACCAATGGTACATTGGAGCGAGAAAATGGTACTCTGGTTTCTATTTTATGGAAAATGGCTAAATCTGATCCCCTTCATTAGGATCATTATCTCCCAAGCGCGCTTATGGCTTACAGAATTAGCTATCATCAAATTCTGAAAATGTCCCCTTTCTGAGTTTTTTATGGCAGGGAACTGGGCATACCTGCTCTATTAGCTAAGAATATCTTATCTAGAGGAGAGGAACCCAAGAAAGCCATGCGAAGGTTAGCTAACCACATCATTCAGCTTCAATCAGAGGCTATGACCAACTAGCTAAAATGGTTACTAAAGAAGGCCAAGCTGCCAATGAGCTCCGAGCTCCCCTACCCTCTTTCCAAGTGTCAGATAAGGTTTTATATTACCACAATCGCATAACTCCTTGAAGTGGCAAACTTGGATCAATCTGGGAGGGGCCATTTACCATCACGTATAAGAGAGGAAATGAGTATTCTATAAAGTATCTGGCCACCAGAATTATCATAAACTGGGTACATGGCCGCTTCCTATGACCCTACACCCCTCCCAACATTCTTGAGGGGGGCAATGTCAGACATTCACCTTCTCAACTTAGGAGAAAAAATGTTGGAGGTATGAGTGCTCCCAAATCTGCTACCATGATTGGCCCATCTCCTGCCCAATCTTTGAAATATATTGTGGTTATCAACAATATGAGTACCCATGGCAAAAAGACCTTGGTGGACTCTCGGTGGAATCCTGACTATTAGAAAAATAAGGATTATAAATAAAATTGGCGTAATAAGGTAAGAACTGATAATAGAAATTATCCAATTTCTCAGCTGAATTTGAGGTGTTCGTTACCACATGAATCTGACCACCTCTGAGGTGTGAAGATTTTACTCAACGATGATAGGGTAAAAAATAACAAATCATTACCATGAAAATTTGACCGCCTCCGAGGTGCAAAGATTTTACTCACCAATGATAGGGTAAACATTAACCAATCATTACCACACAAGTCTGACCACCACTGAGGTGAGAAGATTTTACTTGCTGGTGATTGGATACAATACATCAAATCATTACCACATGGGTTGGTTTTCCCTCAAAAAAATTTTATCTTCAATCTGATAGACCAAAAACCTATATTACCTAATTTGGATGACTCAGCTTTACATGCTTTTGCCTCAAATACCCATGGTCTTAAAATTAGTACTAGTTTAAATAGGAAATACTAGTATCGAGAGAAGGACCTTCTTTGGTTTTGGCCCTGCTTAACAATAAAAAACATAAAAAACTCTAACAAAGCGTTATCTTTTACTTTTATTAAAAAGTAAATTTCTCACTTTAATAAATTATTTGTGGCATCTGTTGGTGGATCCCACATAAGGGTAATTGGAAAAGTTTTATCAAGGAAACCCTAAACCGCTCAAGCCTAGATATAATAAAATAAACAATTTGGTGATTCAGCGTAAGCTCAATAATTTCAATTGATATGATTGGGCTCGTCTCATAGCTCAGGTTTGAACCTTAAGGTTGATTGGAATTAAGGAAGCATTATTTGCCTATATCAGTTGATGTTGATCCCCAATTTTGATAGTAGTCAGCTTTTGTCAGGGATGATGCTTGAAAGAAGTTTGGGCTTTTTGGCAAATTTTGATCTCTGACTTCAATGGCTGTCAACTTTTTCCAGAAATTATTACTGACAGAAGTTTGGGCTTTTTGGTTAGTTTGGGATTAATTCCCATTATCTGATGTATCCAAATCCGGCATTTGGGTAGGAATCCCAAAAAATTCAGTAAAGACCTCAGCAAGTTTTTTCTCACTCTAGTTCTTTCATCCATTTCCCAAGACAGTCATGATAACCTAAGGCTCTGAGGGTGATATAAGGTAGAATCTTTCCATAATATATAGATAAAGTCAGCACTTGGTAATTATCCTACACAGATTCTGTCCAAATTTAATATCTGCTCACCCTTTAAAAGTAAGACACATGAAAACTCTCTCTCCAACATATATATTTATAAAGGCGATGATTCTGATGCTTACATTTTAGGCACCCTGAGCGCCAGTGCTCAAGAATGCACAGTATTGTCAAATGCACTAAGCCCTAGGAAGATTGGCAACTTACCTGAGAGGTTCTCAATATTTTTCCTCCCAAAACCTCCGATATATATATAAGAAATAATGTATAACCACTTAAGAATTTTCCTTTTATATGTATTTGGCATATCAAACCCTTGAAGTAAACCTTAAAAAAGTGTTTAAGGTGAAATACCAGCCTTTAAACAGAAGGATACCAATTTCAACTATATGGGCAACTCCTCACTTATTTAACGCCTACAGGTGACATCAGCACTGAAACACCAATGTTGACATTTTGAAAAGGTGCCTCCAGTCCTGAGCTTTAAACTTGTGGCTGGGACAGTGCTCTGAAATCAGTACTCCCCCATCAATCCCTTTGCAGATTGTACTCATGAATAATAAGAGTAGTGATGCCCTGTAAACTTCTGATGATAATGTGGGTGCCTAAGAATCCACAAAGAAAGCTTAGTTCTTTCTTGACATGTCGTTTCTATAACACTGAGTCCTTAAAGAAGTTTCTACACCAATAACAAGTGGGAAAGAACCATGAGGGTTACAAATATGCAGAGTGTGTGATAATGGTGGACCTAGAGGCGACGTGAGTTAAGTATAGCAAATTATTCCAAAGGTCCCATAAAAAACACAAGGTTAAAAGAGGGTTAACTCCAAGTCCAGCTGGGTTTTCTCAGGAAGGGGAAGCTGTGAGGACAACGACTCTACTAATATCTGAAGGTACATGATAGTTGTATGTATTGACATAGGCGCTATTGCAAACTCAGTAAGTTTCATGCTTTAAAGGGCAATCATTTCCAATTAGCTGAACCATGGACGCTAAGATAGTAGAGTTCTTATAGATAACATGATCAGCAAACATTGTGAAAGGTCTTCATTTTTTTTTTTTAGTACTAGATGTGAAAGGTCTTCATTAAAAAGATAATACTGAAGCATATATACGTATATAAGACCTACAATTATAGACTTCTCAACAGATCAAGCCTTTAAAACTATGTGCATAAGGTTAACAGAAATTTAAAAGAGTATTGCTTTCACTTGTATGAAGAAAAGTTAACACTAGAGATATATTAGAATCCACCTGTGACAACAGGAAAAATCCTATAACAGGGTGAATGAGTTGGTGGAAGACCCCACTTCTTAAGTTAAGTCTGTTAAAATCCCATTGCTACTTAGCTAGCTCAATCTTTTGAGAAGTTTTATTCAGTGATAGGCACTAGAGAAAATTGGAATTTTCCTCTAGCTGCAACCTCTGATGAGTTAGGAGGGGTAGGGAAGATAAAATATGTAGTGGGAGGGTAGAAAACTTGCATAAGGTTGAGAAAATCAAAGTAGGACTTAAGGAACAGTATCAGTTTTATAAATAAATTGTATAGGATGAAATAAGATAAAGTTGGAGTCAGTACCCTAGTAGAGTGATTTTGGAGCAAGAAATTTACTAAAAAAGGATGATGGTACTCATAATAGGATTTTTACCCCCTGAGTAATTTGGAAGAGTTAGAATGGGGCTAGCATAGATCATAAACAGTGGAGGGGCTTGGACTCTTAATTGAGGAGGAATCAGGAATATGTTTAAGGATGGTGAGGGGATAAAGGGTCACAGTGGAAGCATTGATCTTGAGTGAAGCAAATCAAGCTCCTTGCATTAACTTTGGATTGCACTTAAGTAGAATTCTATTGTATATAGTGTATTAAAAGATGGTAAAATGGGCTTTAAGTTTAGATGGTGAGCCGCCACCCAGCGTTCATATAATTTAATGGGTCAAGTCACTGTTCTCCTAGAGCGGCCTAGCTTGAAGGTTGAGCCCTCTCTTTTTACTAAAGGGTAAGGCCTTGCAGTCCAGGTGTAAGAACAGTAATAAAATTAAATATTGTGCAAAATTTGGTATTTTCTTTAAACATGTAAATTAATTTATTATTCTTTATGAAGTTTTTTTCATGTAATGCAACTTTTACACATATGTGTTGGAACCTATAAATCAATCAGATCAATAAAAAGTCAAGATATAAACTTGTTAAGTTATTTTGTCTAATTTGTTAATTCTTTTTGACTAAGATGTTATCTTATAAAAAGTAAATAGAAATGCAAAAGTTACTGCATTTCATCTGGCAGGAAACGCTTTCATTATCAATAAAAGTCTTTAGACCCAATATTAGTAGTGTTGATTTTGTCCTGAAATGTAATATTAGATAATAGTCTTTTACCACAATTTATAAACTTTTGTTGACTTGAACACCTTCCTATAAAATACTAGGTTTATTTCTTTATCATTCTAAATAAATTCTGTTTAGTAACAAGAACAAGTTTTTAATTATAACTATATGGACAAATCTTGAGGATAATAAAGATAAGAAAATGCAGTAAGTTGTTATATCTATATTATATAAATGATAATTAACCAATATAAATATGATGGTCTCAAGTCTGTACTACCTTATTATTACTAAGTATTGCCTTTTTTAATAAAGTCTATCCTAACTGAAAATCATCTTTTATATTTCATATAGTTATGATGTATAATCACGTTCTTTATAAGCTCTCCTAACATATCTAATAGAATTAATAATAACTTAAATTGTTAAAGTTTCAACTGACCATAATTTGTTTATCTTAACTTCACATATTAGATACTCCAGGTAAGTATATCTCACAAAACCCAGTCATAACTTTATTTTATTTCATTATTAACCTTTTCTTTGAATATAGATGTTAAACTCAGGGGGTGGAAGGCGAGTCATTAGGGCATACGGCTACCAACCTGAAGGTTGCAGGTTTGATTCCTGCCATTCACACATTGATTGGGGTGCCATCCAAAGGAAGCTACTGGCAGTTAGTAGATCTAATAACACAAAAACCTTACCCATGACATAACCAGAAAAATTTGAGTCCCAATCTGGAGGTAGAAAAAACTTTCTTTGACAGAGTTGACCATGTTCAGGTTTCATGCCATTTCTTTTTTTTTAGTACTAGATGGTCCCAAGGTTTCATGCCATTTCTTTCTTTTGGTAATGCCTGTCCCCTGGTCAGCTTACCTCAGTTAAATAAAAATAGATGTTAAACTCTTTACCTTGCTCATGAAATACAAAAACTAATATAATTTGCAAAGCTTAACTAGACCTAATTATTAATTTATATGTATGGCGCGTCTATCTAGTTTTCATGATTGATTAATCTTAGTGTTTTTATAACAGATTATCTCTGAATAATGATTGTTCATTTATTGGCTGCAACATAGAAATTGTTCTAAGCTATCATTATATATTAGATTATTGTTTAGACCCTAATTTGATTCCTGGTGTGCACAAAACAAACATAAACTAATAGGACCATTGGCTAGAAATAAACTAACTTATCAGATTAAATATATAAAATGATGCAAATTACAATTTTAGATTAATTACTTTTCCTTTAAACTTAGTCTACGTTTCTTTCTTAACCTTTTTAAATGGCTCACTTCTGATTTTATAAACTTATTAATCATATTGTATGAAACGCATAAGCTATAGATACTGTTTTGTTACACACTCCTTATACCATATAAACATTATTAAAATGTTTTCTGAAAATTTGATAAAACTAGATAATAAGCCTAAAATAATGGCAGATTAATGGGTATATGCTGGAATCAAGTTTAAAGTATTATATGATTTAATATGATTTAAGATGAGTCAATGATAAGTGATTCAACCCTGGATGAATTAGTGCAATTCTGATGAAATCCCCAATGATGATACAAGCATGATGCAAATTGGAGAGCTGAGTAGCTGTGTAAGTCTTGGGGAATGTTCTTTGGCTCTCAATCAAGTCATCTTCACATTCCTGAATAAAAAGACACTGAAGAGGATGGCGGCACCTCTCATCACTCGGGCAATCTCACTCACATAGTAGATGAGCGATGGGTAACAGCTTGTACACTTTGGATCCCACCCCCAATACCCACACTTACCTCAGCAGAACTGTTGCAGGGAATTAGTGAAATCTGTGCCAAGATTACCAAATTGAAATTGGTCAGATCTAATTTGGCTGGCAATCTGGCTGATACCCAAAATTTGAATGGCTGTTAAAGCATGAAGAATGAGATATCAGCTGGATCGCCTGATGGTTCCAATTCAATCACTAAACCAGTTAAACAAATATTGGGCGCCATCAACGGGGGTTTGAAGCCCTCAAATAGTAATTTGGGCATTGTGCCCGATGTGCTGCTGTTGACTGAATGAACAGTTAAACAACTGAGCATGGGCGGGTTGGCCGTCCCAAACCCATTCCCAACCAAATAGACCCATCAATATGGGATGGACTTGGGGGATTCCCTCCACCCATCAGGCCAAATGCCATTATGCTAATCGTTGGAAATGTAGTTGAGCCCTGGTTTGGACATTTGAGGTTAAACTGACAGAGACTCAGCCCACCGCCAAATTTTACAATGTCAGTTCCCAAAGAATAAACCCGCCCATTCCCAAAAAATCCACTGGTTAGGTCAAATTTGTGGGTCCCAACCCCATCCTGTCACTACCCAATTGACCACTATCTAATCAGTTGCATGGCACTGAGAAAATTGTTGGTCATTTTCTTACTTTCCTTTCCAAATAAATTTTTGCCAAAAAAATCAAATTTTTTTATTTTCCATTCTGACTGTATCCCAGATGGCATTTCCCTGGTGGTCCATTGCCCTGAACTCCGGGTGGACTTTACCAATTCTTTTGGTCACCATGGCTCCTTCTATCACCAATTGGGCCCAGAGAGTCTGACACTTTTGGTTTTACAACCCTGCTCTTATGAACTTTCTGACAACAATACATGGGAATCTTTTGGCCCTATGTATAACAATGGAAAGAAAGAGTCCATCTCCCTATTGCCCCCAATGAGTTGGCCTCTCTTAAGCCAAGAATCTCATCAGAGCTATCCCAGTATTCCCATCTCATACAGTTCAAACCACTGAGTTGGGAATGGGTTCAGTGTGGTTTATCGTTGGGTTACTCCTTAACCTGTTGTTGCATCACCACTTCGTGGTATCATATTTCCCAGCTCCATATCAAGTCTTACGGTCAGCAATGCCTCTGGCATTCTGGCTTGCTTTTTGGGTGTTCACGCATCCTGACTGGCAGGCCAGTATAAACTCATTCTGCCATTTCCATGACAATCTGAGAGGATGGCCAGAGAGTAGCCAGAAAGATGATCATAAGGTGGAAAACAAAGGAAAAAGAGTTAGAAGTTGTTTATCTGTAGAGCGATTCTTTAGTTTAAAGATTCTGAAGGTTTAATGGTAGAAGATTTCTGCTGAATAATGAAATTGAGGTTTCTAAATCTCTTGGGCTCCAATTTGTTAATTCATTATTTATACAAGGGACGGCAATCATGATATCACTTTCCCTTTGTATTAGTGTGTGTTAGCTCCTGGATTTTTTGGCAAAAGTATCCCATTATGCCAAATTTACAACAATGTCTTTCCCACGTTAAGTACCCTCTTAATGGGAGTTGTCAAGCTCAAAATGCTACCTCACTAGTGACTCTAAATATTTAACAGAATATTGAATATCTTAATTTATACTAAATATTGAAATCAGAATAGAACAACAAGCCTAGAATAATTGAGACAGTCTTCATACTTTAGCTTATAACAACTTACAGCCACATGGCTTTTATAAAAATTGATGTAGCTTTACTGTATATACCATTTTTATCCAGATAACTAGTCATACCCTGAAGCATCATGATATGATAATAAAGCTAGGACCATGCTGAAATAAACGCATTGTCAAAAAAATTATGTGCCCTCTTAGATACTTTTTCTGGTGCTTCTAATTTTTATCAGCTTAAATCTTATAGTATTGCAATTACTTACGACCAACAGAATCTACACCAGCTACACACATAAAAATGGTTATATAATACCACAGTTAGCTTTTTAGAGACCAATTTTCTTTCTTTTTGGTAGCAGAATACTTTGGAGATATGATAGAAAATTAATATTTTTTGAACCATGCTACAAGCTTATATAACTTAACAAAATACTTTATGTAAGAGTTTTAACAGATTGATGCTAACATATAGAAAACCTTGTTAGCAAAATATGTAAATATGTAGCAATAACATCTGTTTATGTTATTCTCTATCAAATAATCACTAAAATAACTGCTAATATAAAAAGGAGTGATATTTTATTCTCATTAGTTTACAAATTAAACAAAAGCTTGATTTGGTAGTAGTATTGTATTAGTATTTTGGTTGAGGCCACCTTATTTGAAAGATATAAGTTTAAATTCTAACCAGGTTCTGTGTTTCTAGAAACTAAAACAACTATAATTACTACTAGTAATCTTATATTGTTCAAGTAATTCTGATCTGTCAAGTATGTAAAAATAGATATTAAATATAATTTACATTATTGTGCACAAACAGTAAAATGTGCCCTGTATGTCTCAGTTATATAACAATATAGTACCTATAATATATATCCTTGACATGTACCAGCTTTATGAGTTCTTTAGACTGTAAGCCAAGGTTCTTATGAGGAAGAAGCTGTTAAATTAGTGTAGCGGTCAAAGCAGATGAAAAAGATGGCATTATATAGACTACTTCAAGTGATTAAATAAATCAATGCTTAAAAATGAGCTGAGATCTACCAGAAATTTGCCTTTGAAGTTTATAAATAAGAATACTGTAGGTTGAGTTTCATGAAAAGGGGAATGTCAGCCATTTGCAATTTTCTGATTTTTCTAAGAGATTGTTTAATAATGATAAGGTCGAGTAAATCAGCCAAAAGTCTCTGGCCAATCCTTAGTGGAATCCCATTAATCAGGGTAACACTAGTTTGAAACATCTACAGGCATCAAATGTGATATCCAATGGTCAGATTACTCTGACCTCACCACAGACCTTGGGGCAATCATCAGATGGCACTCCCCCAACTCCGACAAAGTCCTCTAACGCACCTATGTGAGGACCTCCCCTTTTATAGACTTGGCAGGGGTCCCCCAAGGTGCAAGAAATTTCTCAGGCAGTGATTGGCTTAGATATATAAAAACGTTACCTCATGGGTACATTTGGACCAATCATAATTTCCCTTCTTTCCTTTCTCTTCCCTGAAGCGAGGTGAAAGTCTTGAGGGACCAGCCCTTGAAGCTGGATAGGGCTCAGCACTCTTTCTGGATGAAGAGGGGCCCCAAGCCTCTTGTGAACCCTCTGTCACAGCTGGGTGACCTCGCCCATGTGATAGATGAGCACTTGGTGATGGCTTTCCTCCCCAAAGCCATCTCGCTCCCACCCCTTCCCCCTCTTCAATCCTGGTAGGATTAATAGAAGGGGTCTTCAGGGAGATGGCTCACATAAGGGGGCTTGAAAAGGGTCCTTAGGCCACCCACTCCCCAGGAAAGCCATGGCCAAAAATTGGGAAAATTGCAATTCTCAGTGTCAGAGCCTGGCCAGTAATTTCCATACTGGGGGAGCCGGTCCAGGTTGGCTGGCTTCAAAGCCAGATTGGAACATGGCTCAGATCAAAACCTGGTTCCAAATGGCTCGGATCATCGGATCTAACATTCTGAGGCAGATCCAGGAAGTTTGAATCATATGAGCCACCCAATTGTGAGATCAGCCCAAATCACAACAAACTAGATCCATGGATTCCTGCCTTCCAAGACAAATCTGGAGCGCCCCAGCCATGTGAATAGGCCAATTTGAGTCATTGGGACCTGGATTGGCAGTATCAATTTGGCTTGGTTTCAAGAAGTTGGAAAAATTTGCAAAAATTTTCTAGGCTTTTGCTGAATCAGGAGCCACCTTTCACCCCCCTCCGAGCTAGCCAACCAAATCCCCTTCCCATTCCCCAAAAAACCAATCCCCCAATATTTCCCCAAGCCTATCGCACTGTTTAAAAGGCAACTGGCCCCACTGAGGGCAGTTGTCAGTTCATTCTTTTTTGCCTTCATTAAAAATAAAATCTGATAATCCGCCTAGTTAGCTGTGGACTCCGTCTGCATTAACAAAACTTTAAAAAGATTCTGTCAATTGATCTGACAAAGCGTGCCATCGCCCAGATCCTTTTCCTGATGTTCAATGACTGGATTATCTGGTCACTTGATACTGCCACACAGCAGCAGATTGTAGACACAATAATCTGGCCCACCCCAAAGGTGAGCCCACTGTTCCATTTGTTTCCTCACATCCATTAAACAGAGTCCCTTCCAATCATTTGGGCACTGAGTACGCCAAATCTGCTCCCCAGTTGGTGCAGCTCCAAGGCGTCCCTGGCCAACCGCACATGGGTTTGGCTTTCATAGCCGCCTCTGCCACTGTGGGTCCAGCTCACCAGCGGGATCTAGAGTGCCCCCTTCAGGAGAAACTCAGTCCCAGCCCATCTCATGGGGTTTCTCACACTTCTTTTATATTCCCAACAACGTGACAGTCTCTGTGCCGCCTCTCGCTGGTGTACAAGACTCCCTTTTGGATTCTGAAGCCCAGCAACTGCAAACCCTGGAGGAGTCGTCATCCTCCCTGCCTCTCCCGCCCTTGGAGGTTGCCCCTGTAAGACTTGCGGTTTCCCCCAATGCAACCATCTGGTTTGCCTTGGGGGCATTCTGTACATTGCTGAGCGTTTGCCTCCCTCACATGTCCTGTAGATCCCCACTTAATTTAGTCGCCTGGACCGCTATGCCTCTGGCATTCTGGGGCCTCCACTGGGTGCTCACGCACCCTGACTGGGAGCCCAGTCTAGTTCTTAGCCATATCCATGACATGAGGTCCCGAGTTATGATATGCTATTCCTTCATATATCCTAATTTGGACTAGCTGAAGCTATTCCAAACATATTCCCAAATTCCCCTCAACCCTCAAATTACTTTAAATACTAAATAGTCAGATGTTGAGGGGCATTGTTTTTTCCCTTTATTGCACACATAATAAAAATCCAATTTTTACTAGCGCTTTTTATTTAGACTTCATTTTATTAAAACTAATTGTGGAAATCAGCTGGCAGAACGCACCAGCAAGCAAAAGTAAGCTGGTTTCCCACGAAATGGTGCTCACTACAGGGGATCCCTGTACATCAAAAATAGTTGCTCTTGAAAAGCAACTGGAAAGCGCTTTGTCCCGCCTTGAGGAGCTTGGCAGCGCCCTTTCAAAATCCCCCTTAAGGACATTTACAACCCTGGTGAAGGAAGCATTGTTACCTTTTTGTACATCTATGAAGCTGCCATGGATGGTGCAACTAAGAAGCAAAAAGTTCAATGCATCCTTCCTTATTTTAAGCCGCTTAGCACAAGAGATGATAGTACCCCACCTGAACCCTGGGTACACCTGGTCAGAAGTGAAGGAGGCTCTTCTAGCTGAATTCAGATCAAAGCAAGGTCTATATTGGGAAAAACATGACTTTATTCGCCTTAGCATGTATGAAGGAGAATCAATTATTGCCTTTGCTGAACGCTTTTACCTTGCTGCACAAACGTTGTCAACCTCAAACATGCTTACCCTTGATGATGCTATTGCCGCCCTGTTAACTGAGCTAGCCTCTCAGCCCTCTCTAGCTCGACATATCATCTCTGTGAAATGATACTTTAAAAATATTTGTGACATTAAGTCTGCTTTGTAAAATGTGGCTGAATTCCATGTATGTGCCACACTACATGAAGCTGAAGTGCCAACCTTGGATCTAAATATTAAGGAGTATTCGCCTGTTGATCAATTTGGAGTGAGGCCACCAGTGCCTATCTTCCCTGCTAAACCTTCTCCCTCAGTGCGACTTAAAAAGATGATCACTCCTTTTAACGAATCAAAGCCCTGTAAGGTTGTAATAACCATACATCCACACCAGCGCACTAACGCCTCTGGGCCTTCCCTTCCAGCTAATCTGGAAAATGCGTCTTCTAAGACTACTCAATCCTTTGTAGCTATTCCCCCTACCTCCATCACTGCCTTACCTGTCGTTGCAAATTCTCTTAGAGAGGAATCTGAGGGGGGTTATGATGACGATGGTTATTACATATTGGGAGCCCCCGCGGAAGTAGAAGTGTCTGATCATTTGAATGCTGGAGGAGTAGACGGGACCACCATACCTGAGGAGACGTACCTCAGTCAAATTATAGGGCTTCAAAAGTTATTGACACTGCCAGTGGTGGTGACCAATTCTTAGATGCTTGGTTCGCCCTCTTCAGCGGGTTCACCCCCATAAAATCCATCTTGTATAAATACCCTGAGACTGCTAGAAAGCTAACCTCCACCTTCCGGCTCAAGTAGGTCTTAGCTTTGTTCCCTAAATTTGGAGGAACACTCACTAAGGTTGAAGTGGTCATTCAGAAGGTCCGAATACTAGCCATCTTGGACA
>JAKSZP010011146.1:0-48012 GCA_022478985.1 Massospora cicadina
ATCTTTAGCATCAGCTCCCACTATTAAGTCATCCAACCATGACATTAACCTTCCACTAAAGATATAGAGGTTCACTCCCTCTTTGAGGTCAGTATTATTTGTAATCTTTTGTGATGTGAAAAGTTTGGTTGCTGTCAAGCAAATGGATGATTTAAATAAGTTCTGGCTTTAGTTTGGGTATGTGAGTACCCAGTGGAGCGCCCAGAATGCCAAGGGAACACCAATTCTAATGACTCTAAGGAGGTGTGTTCTATCATTCATGTGAGGGGAAAAACCTCTAATAACATACTGAAGGCCCCAAGGCAAATTAAATGGCTGTGAAGGGCAACTGTGGGTATTGAAGGGGTGGTTATCATGGTGGGGGAGTCAGTGAGAATGACAGCTCCTCAGGTTACTTGGTTGCTAGCCTTGAGGTAGTGTCTTGTAAATAGGGGATTGACAGAGGTATAGATAGAATTATGGGGCCTTTCAACAGTCAGTATCATAGCTAAAGCCACTAAAAGGATGAGATAAAGTAAATAAAAGCATATTAAGTTCTTTCTAGGCCCATTAGGGCATAATTGATGATGGATTTGGTTTTTGCATGGGGTCAATGGTGGAAACAGAGCAGAATGTTGATTTACCCATGGCAGAGGGCCAGGCTCCCCCTGAGGGATTACTTCAGATAGCTCAGCCAAGTGGCATTGTTGGTGGTTGACTAGTCGGGTTCTCCTGTGCTGCGGAAAGTGGAGAAGTGCCAACATACCATTTCAGCACTGGATGAAAAGATTTTGCCAAACATATGGTGGGTTATCAGGGCAAATCTGGGATAGGCGGGTGTGTACCATCTACAGAAGATAGGTAACCGCCCTCAGGGTGTATTTCTTAGTAATTCAGTGACTGCTCGCCAGGTGTCTGGATCAACCAAATGAAGAGCCCACTTGATCATTGGGGCTATAATAAAAACAATAACGTCTTCTGATCCGCATAGAAAATATTGGATTAAGTAGAAGATGGTACCTATGAGAAACTAATAATGTAATTTTTTTTATCTTAGTTATTAAGTTCAGAGAGAAAAATGACCCAGCAACAGACCCTAGGGGGCTGTTGTCTTAAAATGAGAAGAAAAGAGGAGAGGGGCTTTACTAAATTGGACCTACTGGTTTTGGTGGTGTACTCTGTTTGGCTAGGAAGTGCCATGGGTAGAGGGTTTTCAAATTTTGTATTATCTCAAAGAAATCTGATATCTTCATGCCTGGATTAGGGCCCTGTCCAATTTAATAGTTCCAAATTGGCACAAGATTATTTGGATCAGCCCATTCATGCATTCAGTTCTGCCATAATTTGTTCCAGTGGGTTGAACCATCACCATAGGCTTTGGGGGTCAATTGACAAACATGAATTAATGATTCTCATCTGTTATCTTATAACAGGTGACCCAAAGCAACTTTTCTGACACAACCCAAGGAAATTAAGCCACGGAATAGTTTTGACCCTCTACAGGGTTTTTGGTTGTTGGGACAAGGAGTGGGGTGAGCCCTAGGCCCTGATAATGGCCTTGGATTGTCTAATCTTTTGTAATCCCTTTTGATTATTTCCAGTAAGTTAGAGGAAGAAAATGGAGGCAAAGAGGAAGGACTTTTGGGAGCCATGGTTTAACCAATTCTTATCCACCACATGAGCCAGGTCATTCATCTGGTACTGGGGGTTCTCTGGAGCCTTAGGACCCCTCTTTTGTCTTAATGAGTGCCAGCTGCAGTCCAGGAAGAGAGGCTGTGCCTTAGAACTTAAAATTGCCTTGTTGGCAGTTGTTTTGGGTAGAGTAGGCGAGGGTAAATTAGGAAGTTTTAAGTAGTTTTTGTTGATCAACTCATGAAAATTAGTGCAATTTTTAAAGGGATGATTTGTTATTATACGAGGGGTAACCCAAAAATAAGGTCTCCATATTTTTTTAAAATAAAAAAATTTATTATCAAAACTTTTTACATGGTTGTGAAGCATAAGAACACACTATTTTTCAACATAATCGCCGTTACGTTCAATGCATTTTTCGAGCCGCTGTGGCAGTTTTAGTATGCCAGTGTCATAGAAACTCGCCGCCATGTCATTGAGATAGCGTTTGACCTCGTCTTTCACCTCGTCATCGTCGTCGAATCGCATTCCACCCAAATGTTCTTTCAAATGTGTAAACAAAAGATAGTCATAAGGTGCCAAGTCCAGACTATAGGGTGAGTGGGTTATTGAGTTCCATTCAACTTGGTTCAGAAGATCATTGGTTGTGCGGGTGACACAAGGGCAAGCATTGTCATGAAGAATAAACGCAACCATGGTAAGGATTCCTCTTCTCAAGTTCTGAATCGCCCGTCTGAATTTTTTGAGTGTCAAAAATATGCGTCTGCTTTTATTGTGGTCCCAGTAGGCATTAAATCAATTAACAATACATCTTTCCAATCCCAAAGCACAGTTGCCTGAATCTTGATTTCAGATTACGTTTATTTTAAATTTTTGCCGCCTTGGCAAAGTTGATGTAACACACACAAGTGTTTGTTGTTTAGATTCAGTTGTGAAATGGAGACCTCAAGTTTTGTCACCTGTGACAACAGAATTCAAAAACTCATCTTTTTCATCTGAATAGCACTCAAGAAATTCACAGGCAGCTTTTTGCGCATTGCCATTTGTGGTCTTCTTTGAGCATTTGCAAAACCCACATTGCGCACACCTTTCAATATTTTAATTTTTCAATTACAATTTACTGAATGGTGGGTTTCAAAACTCCAAGAAAGAACTAGAGAGCTCATAGATAGTGATCCTCAAATCCTCATGAACGACTTTGTCAAGTTTCCTGATCATCTCATCTGACACTAAAGGTCTCCCACTTCTTTTGTCATTATAGATATCTGTATGGCCAGCTTAAAACTCTCTACACTACTTGCAGACATTTTCGACAGACATACACCTGAACCATAAACTTCAACTAACTGTTTATGCGTTTCAATAGGCTGAAAACCTTTTGCATAAAAAATTAAATGACTTAGCAAAGTCTTCACTTGGCAGAATCAATATATGGGAGCTTCAAAATTAATAGCTGCCTATCTAAGACTACTCAACTGTGCAAGCTCAGCAACCGCTTTTTTGAAAGAGGGAGATGGCCTCACACAGCAGTGCGCCAACTGCCACCCAAAATATTTCCCTGCAGCTCTAGTCCTTTGGAGAACTTACTTTTGGGTTACCTCTCATACTTAGGCACCTTTACAATACATTTAATAGTGCAAACTGCTATAACTCTTTACAAGTCCAAGACCTTCTCAACTTAATGGGCCAGGGTTTCTTATACCATTATAGGCTTAACTTATACTGGCTTCTTGCCTTAGAAGTATGACATGTAAAATGTGTGAAAGGAGGTGTAGATTTCCCAAAGCGCTGGTAGCTCAGATGTAAGGATACATTGTTAGAAATTAACTTGATTAGGAACAGTTTAGCTCAATTGCAGCCAATTTCTGACATGGTACCCTGTGGTGGAGAATATTAGATTTACCATTACTAAGTTTCTTGTTGATAGTTGAAAAAACTGCTTTGTTTTTGTCAAAAAACCTAGCATCAGTAGTTGACTTTGTTACTGCTTTAGAATTCATCTGCAACTTTCTATTCATGAGAAGCAAAGTCATCCGCTACTAGAATACTGATGTGAATTTTAAGACCAATGGTAAAGGCAGGGCTAAATATAGATTAGTGTACAGTGAAAGTTCTTTTGATAAATGTATGGAGTTGCATGAAAACTGGGATAGTAGAAGGTCAGCTTCCCATGTGTCCTGGAATTCAGCAGCACAGCAAAAAAGTTCTGCTTTAACAAATGATTTGTTAAAGTGTCTAATCAACACTAGGATGATACACTTAAAATCAAAAGTCTTAATTTTTAGGATTTTACACAGCGCCACCTAAAACCTTGTTGGGATTTTAGCCCATATTCCCAGACTGCTAGATTATCAGGAATCGCTAGGGAAAAATTCCCTAAGGCGAAGTGAATTGGAAATCAGTTGGCTAAGTTTCAGAGTAACTACGTTCAGGGGAATTTGGGATATTTGTTTGGTCATATCCATCAGGGATCGATTTGGACAAATACTTAAGATCTCATCAGGCGGAGTTGCTGACGAAATAGGGGCATCTTATAGTGATTAACTACAGGTGTACTGATTGAGATCAGTGAGGTTTCATCACTGACTGATTTGGAATGAATAGCAAGTTGCAAGGCGAGTGATGCCGCCTGCAACTAGTGAATTGATCAGTTGGTGTGTGACCTGCCTTAATGGGTAATAAATCCCATTACCTAAGCAGGTCGCTAGCCAAATATGGTTGGTTTGCTTAGATTGAGAGGAAAACGTTAGGGACAAGATTTACAACTCTTTCCATTTAGGTCTCGAGGATTTCCAACTATGGAATCCTAGCCAGGATGGGGAAGACCATTGATGCTGAGATAAGGATGGGTGATTCAATGGCAACGGCTGCTGTTTCATCAAAGAGGTGTCAATTAAGGGTTAGATGACTGAATCCCCACTATAAATTCCCTAGGATTCACTATAATAAAAAACAGCATTTAGTATAAAAGTATTTACAAGATAAGAAGTTCTATTGTTTTCACCAATATATAGTTTAATAGTAAACTATTATCAGCTTTCCATTGTGCTATTCTTCTCAAGGATATTATTTCTGTGTGCTATAATTAGAAGACTCTTAGAGAAAAGAGTAAAGATCTGAGTGGGGATCTAGAGAAGAAGGAGACACAATCAGGGATTGCTGCCAACTGTGTGTTAGACTGAAGAGACTTTCACCAGGGAATCTCAGCAAAGATTGGGTTGGACAGAATGAGGGAACAAATCCTAAGAATATGACATCTTAAGTATTTAATTAAAAATACTGTCCAAGCATTGGGCTGAGATATAAGAGTTTATACTTAACTATGGATAATAGTCATTACTATTATCAATCAATAAGCTATTATACTATACAACGCGATGAAGTGCACAAGAAAACCAAACCTGTGCAGTAAAAAGATTACTAGGGTTGTTTGCAATAATAGCTCAACAAGTAAATTTTTACAAACCTTGAGGTGATCTGAGGCCTTCTGTCACTGATTAATCCAGTGTCTCAAAACAGCGAGAAGATATGATTCATGAGAAACCAAGCCAAGTTTTCAGCTAAAGTTTCACCAAATAAGGAATGTAATTAAAATTTATAGGAAAGTTTCCACAATAATCATGACCACGATAAAGTCCTGTGACATTATCAAACCCACAATGAAGTCCATGAGAAGGAGGTCCATAGCCTTTTTATTGGAGAGGGTGTAGGAGGCCAATCAAACTATTTATTACGAATTTACATGAGAATATTACCAATATTGTACCTAGACAAGAGCATTCCTTATGAATCCATTCCAGTCATACTTTGAGTCACAAATATATTTTTGATCACTTATATATTGATAGGCGACTTGCTGTGGAGAAGGTCCTACACAAAGATTAGACAATAACAACCTTCTGAAGGGATGTGTCATTTCTCATTGTGTAAATTGTATTCTGATGCTACCCAATGTATCATCTCTTGATCCTTGGAACTGTTCATCGCCCTACTGGCAGTATTCTGCTTTGCACCTTTAAACATAACTTTGATACATTGGTCCACCATAAGACTCAAAAATATCTTAACCAACCTCTTCCATGGCGTTCTCAATAATCCAAGGTATTCTCCTAAACAAATGTCTTCTTATTTAGATCCCAGGATGGTAATGGCGTCTCTTCACTAAAACCCAAATCAAGTGAAAAAATAAACTTTTAAGTTTTGTAAAAAGTTTTTATTTGAGATAAAATTATAGTATAGTATACTAAGTTATTAAAATCAAGCATAATAGAATGTAAATTATAAAATTTAAGAGTGAGAGTGGCGATATTTTTGGGTCTAACAAACTTCCATAAATCTCTTCTTGATTTCTGCCTTAGTGGCGGCATCAATTTTTATTCAATGCTTTGAACCATGAGCTCATTCTTGTGGGGGACATCCATAAGCCAGGATATTTGGATTCCCCTTGTAAAAAGCCCAATTTTGAGTCTAGGGGGGTAGTACCTCTTCTTATTTATTGATTTATTACATAAATTGGCAATATGCTGCTCAAGGAAAGTTTCAGCTGATGGCAATGCTTCAATGCATCTCACTTCTTTTTCATTAAACTCAATATTATTTATTGCCTTCTTGGGCAATATTTGGACAAAAAGGCTCGTTTTTTCCATCATGGTAAATTAACTCAGTCATTTATTCATCCTTGGTTATTTGTAAATTATTCTAGACCACTGAAGGTATAGTAGGATTCAACTTCCATAGTTGTCATTGGTGTTGTTGGTGTCATCTTCATACTGAACTTTTTTGTTCACAGGTGTTAGTTTATTTTGGATGACTTAATCCCAACGGCCTGTTAAAATTTCTTGGGACATCTCATCAATAAAAGAGGTTAATCTCCTTGTATAAAACTTGATATCATATTTATAAATTCTGAGATATTAGTATACAGGCGGGGTTCCTTCTAGAGGGTGAGAACTATTCTTCATCATACTTGTGTTGTCTTCCACAAAATCTTTCTTGATTAGGATGGTACACTCCTAGACACCAGGGGGCATTTGGTCAGTAGTCTGGATAAAAACTTATGACATTGGAAAGTAAGACTGAAAAAGACCCACAATTGATTAAATGATTATATTGCCTTTTTTTAGTATACCAAAATAATAATTGCATTACCAGAGTCAATTCTGGCCATCAGGGAAAGACCATCATGGCTAATAGTTTGTGAGCAGCATCAAATAAAGGAGGTAATCTTGGTGTCAGAGGCGTTAGAGGCATTGTTATGGAAGTTGGACTGGTCATTAGGCTTGGGTTTTTAGGTCACTGGCAGGTTTGGCTGTCATGAGGTAGATTTGGAGGAAGGGTGATGAAGGAGAAAATGTGGCAACAATGAGAGGTGGCTCAGACAAGATATCCTTGGTGCGGATCACCTTTGCAAGTTCAGAATCTTTGCTCAGTTAAACCCACATGAGAACCCTAAAAGTATATCCATTAGAACATGGATTTACAAATTAAAAATTTGTACTTTGAGCTGAAGTTTATAAAACCCAATGTGTTCTAATTGTCTATGCGCCTGTTGCTGTGACTTAAATTAGATAATTAGCAGCTTGTGATCAGTAAGCAAAACTCTGGTGTGCTTGGCTCCCTGTATAATGTAACGCCAGTGCATCAATGAACAAGCATTGGCGTCTAACACCTTGTCATATATGCTACATGAACGCTCAGTTCCATTGCTATCCTAGACAAGTGCACCACTGGGAGTTCCCATCCATTGAATTTTTATAGCAGTACAGCCCTCACCGCCAACACTGAGGCATCAAGCACTATGATGTTAAGAGTGTCCTCATCTTCATGGTAAAAGATGGGTGCATTATTGAAGGGTACCTTTAGGTCACTCGTTTGGAGCTTATGTAAGGGGCCTGACAATGCTTAAGGTCCTCAAAGCTGTTTTACTTATATAATTCTCCAGTAAATAATTAAACCTACTCTTGAGATAGGGTTAAGTATCTTATATAAAGGTCCAACTGATACTAAAAGCTTCTATTAGGTAGGAATAAAAAACAGACAATTATTATCTACTTTTACAATGGCTTGTTAGGGGTTTCGTGCCTTGTCACACAATTACAAGTCCAATATTGTAATAAAAGTGTATCAGTTTGGAATATGGATGAAAATAAGAACAAAGTTGGCCAAAAGACCCTGGCCAACCCTTGGTGAATCTTTTGAACTGGGGCAATGAATTTATTATTCATACTCGTCCAAATAGCACAATTTAGCTAGTATGATTGCTTTGACCCATTGGTGGAATCTGAGGAGTCCCTCAAAGGTTCCTCCTAGCCCCATTAACCATTTAGACAAACCACCTACATAGGGACCATCCCTTTCTATAGTCCTGGAGGGAGTCCTACCAAGTGAAAATATTTTCCAGCCCATTGATTAGTTCAAATATATAAAATTATTACCTAATAACTAATCCATCCTGCTCCTGACCCTCCATCATCCTTTCTGTCCCAACAAGGCAAGATTTGAGAGCTCTTTATGTCGAATCCCAATATTCCCTGATTTGGACATTACTAAGTGATTCAAACTTTGAGCCTCAACAAAAAACACTAAACATCAACTTTATAAGCGGGTTCACTTTTTCCCCCTGGATGCAACCCAAATAAAATATATAAAAATCAAATTTTTTAGTTTATTAGTGTTTTATTATTTTTACTACAAGTGGTGAAGAAAAACCCTGAATTAAATTGTTGGAGTTTAGGTGTAAAATGCACCAGCAAGCATCCTTATAACCTAAAATCCAACAAGCGGTGCTCACTGCAGGACCACCTGTACACCACAATCTTTCACACAAAAATGGGGGCAGTTAAGTGAGTAACCACCCTTCCCTTCTTTTGGATCATGACTCAAGGATAGTTGTCCTTGAAAAGCAACTAGCCAGCGCCTTATCACGACTCAAAAAGCTTGAGCAGCGCCCCTCTCTATCTTCTCCTGAAGTTGTTGGTGCTGATTCTGCTCTCACTGGGCATGCCCTTGTCTTTAGTAATCAAGGTGGGTCGACTTTATGACAAATATACCACTTTGAGATTTTTTATAGCCAATGTAGGTTTCAAACATGAGTTGAACAAACCTGTACTAGAGTAGAAGCAGTTTACCCTGCCAGGCTAGCCACCCTTGCCCTTGTCTTCTTTAAAAAACCTCATTTAAAAGACAAGTTTATCCCGGGAGAAGGCAGCATTGCTTCGTTTCTATGTCTATAAATATGCCATGGATGACACAATGAATCAAGAAAAAAATCAAAGCACATCCTCCCTTGCTTGAGTCGCATAGTGCAAGAGATCATGATTACCAGCATGGCCAAACTCAGCACCTGATCAGAGGTTAAATAAACGCTTATTGAAGAATTTGGATCCCCACAAAATTTAAAACGGCAAAAGCAGGCCTTTATGTGCCTTAGCCTGCAAGAGGAAGAAAAGATCCCCTCTTTTGTTGAGCGATCTAATAGTGAAACTCAACCTCTGTTGCTAAAAACATGCTACCTCTAAATGACGCCATTGCTGCTATTTTGGACTGGGTTAAAGCATCATTTCTCTTTGGCACTACATATCTCTTCAGTCAAGCGCACCTTAAAAAATGTATGGGATATCAAAGAGGCTCTTCTAGCGGTGGCTGACATATATAAACTAGACCCTATTCAAGGAGCTCTGATGAAAGCATCTTTTCCGACCATTCTATCCTCGCCTACGGTTATCTCCCCATGGAAACCTGCTCCTGCGGAGTTTTCATACCAAAAAGCTCCCTCATTCATAAAGATAGCCAGCGGATAATGGCCGTGATGGGGCAGTACTCCCCTGCATCTTCCGCTCAATAAAGGCAGTTGATGAAAACAGTAGTCCCTTTACCTTGCCACCAAGATCATCTTTTGGCAGCCAATGAGCCTATCCAAGTAGTTCCAAAGCTGAAACCTGATCCTAAACCCCTCTCTTGGGTGCCATTTGACCTAACTCCCAATGGGAATAAATGACCAGGTGTTGGGATTTTTGCCCATATTCCCAGCTGACTAGATTACCAGGTATCGCTAGGGGATAATTCCTAATGTGAAGTGAATTGGATATCAGTTGACCCTGATTTTGGGGTATAAATGTTTGAGTGATTTTAGGTTATTTTCCTGGGTAAGATCTGTCAGGGATCAATCCATATAAATTCTTAAGATCTTGTCAGGCAGAGTTGCCAACGAAATAGGGGCATCTGATAGTTGATTAACTATCAGGTGTACCAATTGGGATTGGTCAGGTTTCATCACAAACTGATTAAGATTAAAAAAATCAACTTGTGAGGTGAGTGATGCCACCTGCAACTAGCAAATCAATAAGTTGGTTTATAACCTGCATTAATGGGTAACAAGTCCCACTACCTAAGCAGGTCGCTTGCCAAATATGGTTGGTTCACAGAAATTGAGAAGAAAAAAGTTAGACATGTTTTCTGACACTTTTTGTTTTAGGTCTCAAGGATGTCCAACAACAAAATCCTAACCAGGATGTGGAAGGCCATCACTGCTGAGATGAGGATGGGTAATTCATTGGCAACAGCTGCCAGTTTATTGAAGAGGTACCAACTGAGAGCTGAGTGCTGAATTCCCCACTATAAATTCCCTTAATAATTCAATAATAAAAACGTTAAGTAATTAAGTATTTAGGAAGTAATTATTAGAGTATTATCTTAGTATACTTTATCAGAATCCATTTTGAGTTCTATTCTTTCTCAAGAAAAAATTACTGCTGTATGCTCTAATTGGGAGACTTTTTAGGATAAAGAGAAAGGATCTGAGCGTGGATCCAGAGAAGAAGCTGAAAAAAATTGGGGATTGCTGCTGACAAGTGTGTCATTAAAGAGAAACCGTAAACAGGGATCTGAGCGTAGATTGAGTTAGGTAGTACCAGGAAATAAATCCCTATTCAGGGCATTTTAAGTATTTTGAGAGGAAATAGTGGCCAAGCGTTGGACCAAAATCTAGTACTTCAATTCAACTATGGATAATAGTCTCCATACTATTATCAACGATTTTATTTCGCTATTAAACAACACAGAGAAGCGCACAACAACTGAACTTGTGCAGTTAATATATTTAAAGGGTTTTTTAACTTAGAATAATCAAAAAACCTATAAATCTTAACAATTGGTGCTCACTACTGGGATGTAGTTGAGTAGAAGATATCTAAACGTGATGTCATATGAAGATGTTTCTAACTCCAGCAATAAGTTACTAAGTAAAGTAACTTAAATGAAGACAGAACGTGAAGTAAATCACGTTTATTTGCGTTCACCCAGCTCAGAAGTGGAGCTCCAAGTGAAGCGAATTGAGAATACTCAAGATTTGGAAAAAGGACTTGCAGCCTAGATATGAAGCTTTCTAGTGCTGCAAGAAAACCTGTTCCACCCAACATCTACCTGAGATGAAGATGATCAGTAGGGCCAACTCGGGTTGATATTGGGGTCTGCTTGAAATAGTCCCATTGAGTGAGGTGTTAGATGTGACACTAGATGATACACTGAATGAAGCTAATGAGCCTTGATCAATCTATGTGATTAAGGGATCATTTCCAGATCCTCCAGTGGATTTACTTCCAAAGTTTTGGATGTCCACACATGCCAAAAATCGCTTTTTTTAAAAAACAATCTGAAACAATCAAATGGAACTGTTGACTAATGAGGAATTCGTGATCTTAGGAGATATGAAGATTTAAGCATCAATTGCCAAAATATGAAATGAAATAGGACCTGTTGGATGAATGACAAGTCAGGATTGAATGTCTAATTAATGAAAACATTCAAAAGTATTGCAAAAGTTGGCAAGTGTAGCTTATACATGAAGAAACAGAAATGCTGTTCATGTAGTAAAGAAGGCCAATGCTAATAAATTAAAAGTATTGGACCTAAGAGAAGATAGTTGCAATGTTCCCAGAACTCCTCTGAACCATTAAATGGTTATGTCCTGAGATTTTGGTCAAGTTCTAAAAGAGGACCACTGAACCAAATAGATGGTTAAATCTTAAGAGGGTAAGGTTTTGAACCATGAAAGCTGGTAGGTCAGAGTATACCTAGGAGCCAGTTTGGATCAGGGAAAAGAAGGACATCTGAATCTTATTGTAGGTTAAAAGTCCCATTGCATAAGAAAAATATAAAATTTATAAAATATTAAAAATCGATTTTATTGTTCCATGATTTTCAGACCTAGGAAGTGACAAGAGATCCTGGCAGTCAAACTGAGGAAATTCCACACCTTGGGACCCTCAATGAAATGGGTTTATCGACCAGGGTAACTGAGAGTATCAATATATTGGTTGATTGAGAGCAACTCGCTGATCTGATGGAAGGACAGCAAGAAGAGGTTCTCAAATTGTTTGAAAAGTATCAGGAAGTATCGCCCAGAACAACCATGATCTGGGGTGCGCAAGAGATGAGATACACAAGGTCAATATTGAAGAAAATTTGTCAATCAGGATGAGACTGATTCGATGGTCAAAGGTAGCTGAAGCAGTAGTGGAGGAAGAAATCAGAAAACTAGTGAAGCATGGTCTTCTAGTTCCATCATCAAGTCCCTGGGAAAGTTCAATTTCTATTGTGAAGAATAAGGATGGTTCTAATTGGGTGGTGATCAA
Source organism: Massospora cicadina (assembly GCA_022478985.1). NCBI lineage: Eukaryota > Fungi > Entomophthoromycota > Entomophthoromycetes > Entomophthorales > Entomophthoraceae > Massospora > Massospora cicadina. Next base: position 12,243 of record JAKSZP010011146.1, read on the forward strand.
TTATCAGAAGCTGAGCATGATTACAAAGAAGGAGTTGTACCCACTACCAAGAATAACCAATGCAGAAGATTGATTGGAAGAAGCAAAGTATTTATCCATGATGGATTTAATATTGGGATAAGACAAATCAATTTGCCAATAGCTGACCAAGAAAAATGCATGATTATCACCACGCATGGGCTATATCAACTGATGAGGATGCTCCAGGGTCTGTGCAATGTGCCTGCGACGTTCCAGAGGGCCATTAATGCTATACTAAATGACTTGAAGTTGTCATTCATCCTGGTGTACTTAGAAGATATCGATGTGTTCAGTAGGACGTTTACTGACCATTTGCACCACTCGGAGGAAGTGTTTAAGAGGCTATCCACAGCAACCTGAAGATTAAGCCAAGGAAGTGTCACATCTTAAATAATGAATTGGAATAACTGGGATTCGTGATCAACTCTAGTGAACTGCAGCTTCAAGCCCAGAAGACCGAAACCATAGAACAAATAGCTGTGCCAAAGAGTGTCCAAGATATCCAAGTGTTCCTTGGAATGGTTGAATACTATAGAAGAATTATTTGGGATTTTGCCAGAATTGCCGAGCCCCTATTCCATCTGTTGAAGGATCCAAAGAAAGAATTTATTTGGAATGAGGAAGCACATAAAGCCTTCAATGAGTTACAACAGTACTTGATAGATTCTCTGATTTTGAAATATCCAAATTTTGATTGAGAATTTATTATACAAACTGATGCTTCATTGATGGCAATCGGCGCCATATTGACTCAGGTAGATGAACTTGGGGATGAAAATCTGGTGGCGTATGTGAGCTGGACACTCTCAGCCGCTGAGAGGAACTACACCATAACTGAGCATGAATGCCTTTCAGGCATTTATGCCTGTAAACAGTTTTGGGTGTACATCCATGGAATGCACTTAAAAGTGGTGACAGACCACTTCTCGTTGCATTGGCTTCACAATTTATGAGAACCAGAAGGATGACTGGCCCAATGGGCACTGAAGTTACAGGCTTACAATTATGATATTGTCCACTGAGTGGGCTTCTCATCAAAATGTGGATGGCTTATCACGGTTACCAATAGTCCAGATGGTATACCAGAGGGCGGATGAGCTATTCCAGAGAATAGTCAATGGGGAAATTGGGAATGAGCCCTGAGAAATACAAAGGAACTTTTAAAAGTGATGGAAAACACCAAGACCATGGATGAACAAGTTTTCAAGATGATCAATGGGAAGTGATTACTATTCCCAAAGCTGTCATAACGAGTGACTATTGTTCAAACTTTTTATAAGGTTGTCAGGCATGGAGGTCTAAAATATGATTGATCATATTCACCAGTACTACTGGGAGTCCATCAACTACGATGTTGCAGACTATCTAGCTTTTTGTGTGGAGTTCTAGTTGCACAAACTGCATAAGAACATGACTGGATATAAACTGGTCCGCCCTAGATTTGCTTGGCATATGATGTCCATTGAGGTGATGGGACCGCTGATGATGAGCACATGGGGAGTCAAGTACATAATAGTTGCAATCAATCATCTGGCAAGATGAGTTGAGACAAAGGCTCTGGCAAAAGTATATGCAACCAGTACTGCGAAGTTAATCCTATATCAAGTAGTATACTGACATGGATGCCCGCAGGCCCTGCTGAGCAACAATGGGACAAATTTCATGTCTCATGTGATCCCACAATTAAATTAAATAATGGAGATCCAAGGATTCATGTTTTTACCCTACCAGCTGGAGACAAACGGACTGGTGGAAAGAGTTAATGGGACGCTGGATGCAACGCTGAGGAAGCTGGTCACAGGAAGAACTTCCGTGTGAGACATGTACCTGAGTTGAGTGATGTTTGCCTACAATATCAGTCATCATATGGCGATGGAAAATATGCCATTCAAGTTACTATATGGATGGAAGGCCGTGTTGCTGCCATTTTATATTCGGTGGTGGAACCAACATTAAAGGATGAATGCCAAGCAGCTCCTAAACCGATTGACAAATTTCCTGATTGAAATGCAATCACAAGCATTTGATATAACTTTGAAGAAAAGGATATGAGCAAAAAACGGACGTTAAACTGACCAGCTTTAGCAAAATACCAAATAGGTGAAAGAGTTGCCTATTGCAATATGCATGGTTTTGGAAGAAGAAACAAATTGTATGAATTGTGGTTGGGTCCATTTGAGATTATCACCAAGACAGTGACAGATGCCTACTCCTTTAAAAACCTCCTGGATGGAAGGATAGTAAATAAAGTCCATGCTAAGTATTTAAAGCGATGGATCAAGGTAAATAATAATGAAAAAGTTCTCAAAGGACCGCTGAACCATTAAGTTGGTTATGTCCTTATGATTTAGTTAAGTCCGAAAAAAGGACTGCTGAACCAAACTAGATGGTTAAGTCTTAAAAAGTAAGACCTCTGAACCATAGAAAACTGATAGGTCTAATTATACCTAGGATACAGTTTGGGGGAATAAAATAAAAAGATGGACCGCTGAACTGAAAAAAGGTCAAGTCCCATGGAAAAAAATTAAGTATTGATAATAATATGGAAAAGATCATTATTAAAAATGTATAGAAAACTGATATATTTTTATTGTTTTTATTTTTTATTGGTTATTTTCTTTTCAGGGATGATTCCACCTATGTCTCCTCTTGGGGGAGGGAGGATGGATCACAGTAGGCGTAAATAACCCGTCAAAATATATGTGAGATTGGATGCTAGAAAGGGATAGACCTACTCAAAACCAAGTTTGTTGAGCGGACGCAGATTCCTGTGAGAAAGCAACTAGGGGAAGAGAAATTGAAATGTCGGAAAATGCCAACTGCAATACCCCAGAGTGGGGAGGGAAGCAACAGTACAAGTAGAGGCAGTCAGTGAACAACCCTGAGTAATACTGATATAGCATCAGAGCTGGAAGCTGGCCTTGAGCGCTTGCCAATGGGCTTCATCAAGAACACCGGACATATGGGCTGGCAACAAGCAAGGGATACTAGGTGGGGGTTGCTGAATCATGCTCCCTATCAAAGCCATCGGTGGAAGATACCAATGGGACGTGCCAGAAATGAGATAGTCATTCAAAAAGCAAATGAAATCTTGAAAGAGATGACTACAAGCTTCTTAAAAGCTGAAGCAGAATGATCAATGGAAGCCAGGAGAGGCTGGAAGCTTTGTGGTCCAACTTCAGAGAACTTGCTGGCAAAGCGAAGAGCATAGGCTGTAATATCCCAATCTAGGATGTTTTTAAAATTGCAAGAATTCAGAGCTATGGACAAAGCCTTGGTGACCTGGGCCCTTAATTATGAATAGGGAGTTCAAAATGTACACTGTTGCCGATGGTTAGTTTGGAGGCCAAGATAACTGGCTTGTAAATTGACTGAGTTGGAAGATGAACTCTGGAACCAAGTCCAATCTGGTGAGGAACGAATTATTGATAGTAAAGGGCATTGCTTCAGGAGGTTCATAGATGATGGTATGAGTATCTGCAAAGGGAGCTGAATCCAGGAGAGCTTAAAAATATAACTCAGGAATTGACAACAGAGGAAAAATTGGTTGCAAGTCGTTTGAGACAATCTCTAACCTGATTTCAGTGGGGTTGGTTACTGTTTCCAGTAATTTCACGGAAGAACTGGCTAATGGTACTTGACTAGGAGTATGAGTCCTGGAAGGACCATAGAAAATGTTCTAGCGTGCAGATTGACTCATCCGCTGGAAAAGCCAAAGGTCTTGATCAGACAAGCTATTAAGCAGCTTTGGTACCAAGACTCAAAATTTGACATATGAGCTGGATGAGAGAGGATATGTCAGACTTATATGATAGTTGACATTTTGTACTCTGAAATCAATTAAGCTCTAATTTCAGAGAAATTATATTTAAAATTAATGGGATAAGCTCTCCAGAGAAGAATTAAGAACCGTATGAGATAGGAGGTTATTAAGAGAAAATAACAAGGGTGAACATAAATGAGCATTCTTAATTGCACCACAAAACAAACATCAATGGCAAGAAGCTTCTGTCAAGGATGAGGAGAAACTCAGGAAATCAAGGACACTGGACCAAGAATCCTGAATATGACTGTGGGTCATATGCCCTTATGGAGGGGAAACTGGATCCTGGGATTAATATTATCAAGAGCAAATTGATCAACCCGGTTTGACAGAAGGTCATAAGAACCATGCTCTATGTAGGCAGTAACTAGGAGGAAGAGGAAGAGAGCCGCATGCCAAAGGTTGTCTCAAGCAACGTTGAGTACTGATTGATCAAAATCTACCTAAACAAATGAAGTATTCAACAAATGCTTAAAGCGGCGTTCTTCTACCCAATCCTTTTCTAGCTGGAAATCTAGGCAAGAGGGGGATGTGTTTGGATTTTTGCCCATATTACCAGCTGACTAGATTACCAGGGATCACTAGGGGATAATTTCTTAATGCGAAGTAAATTGGATATTGGTTGACCCTGATTTTGGGGTAATAATGTTTGGGTGATCTTAGGTTATTTGCATGATTGAATCCATCAGAAATTGATCCAGACAAATGCTTAAGGTCTCGTCAGGCAGTGTTTCCAACGAAATAGGGGCATCTGATAGTTGATTAACTATCAGGTGTACCAATTGGGATTAGTAAGGTTTCATAACTGACCAATTCGGAATTTAAGGATCAAGTTGTGAGGTGAGTGATGCCACCTGCAACTAGCGAATTGATCAGTTGGCTCATGACCTGCCTTAATGGGTAACAAGTCACCATTATCTAAGCAGGTCGCTTACCAAATATGGTTGGTTCACTGGGATCAAGAGGAAAACGTTAGGGGCACGTTTTCCAACTCTTTCCATTTTAGGTCTTGATGATGTCCAATGACAGAATCCTAGCCAGGATGTGGAAGGCCATCACTGCTGAGATGAGGATGGGTAATTCATTGGCAACAGCTGCCAGTTTATTGAAGAGGTACCAACTGAGGGTTGAGTGCTGAAAATCCCACTATAAAATCCCTTAATAATTCAATAATAAAAAACGTTAAGTAATTAAGTATTTAGGAAGTAATTATTAGAGTATTATCTTAGTATACTTTATCAGAATCCATTTTGAGTTCTATTCTTTCTCGAAAAAAATTATTGCTGTAGCTCTAATTGGGAGCCTCTTTGGGATAAAGAGAAAGGATCTGAGCGTGGATCCAGAGAAGAAGCTGAAAAAATTGGGGATTGCTGCTGACAAGTGTGTCATTAAAGAGAAACCGTAAACAGGGATCTGAGCGTAGATTGAGTTAGGTAGTACCAGGGAACAAATCCCTATTCAGGACATCATAAGTAATTTGAGAGGAAATACTTGATGAGCATTGGACTGAAACCCAGTAATTCAATTCAACTATAGATAATAGTCTTTATACTATTATCAACAATTATATTTTACTACCAAACAACGCAGAGAATTGCACAAAAACTAAACCTGTGCAGTTAATATAATTATAGGGGTTATTGGCCGAGAATAATTAGAAAACCTATAAATTTTAACACCAACCTCTCTCTGCTTGGCATAACTTTCTGAGCAAATTAATTTTGGAAAATAAAAGCAAACACTTAGTCACATACCAAAGTCTTGCTCCGATATTGTCAGATCCCACCAACTGTCCCAGCGTGGGGCAGCAGCAAAACTCCTCCCTCTGTTTTACATCTGACAGGAAAAAGCACTTGGACTGGCTCGCCCAGTCATTCCAAACCTTGGGATGATTTGTTTCTCCCAAGGATCTTGATGCTCATCTCGCCCAAACTCAAGCGGTGCCCCGCTGCCCCCTGGTGCTCCCCCAGTGCAACATGCGTTTCAGCCTTAGGGTCAAATATGGAAAATTCTTTCCCTATGATGACCAAGCCATTATCAAAATGGCTCAGGTGGTGATGACACCAGCCTGTTTTATAGACTTCTGCCCCTATAAGGGGTACTTTGATCTCAGCTTCCCCTGTGAAGCCAATGCAGCCACTGTGGCAACGATATCACTAATTTTTAACAATATTCCCATCCAAAAACTTGGACCCAGCTCCCAGCGGACACCATTTTGTTAGTCCATTTTGCTGGTTTGCCCACCCACCTCCCCCAAAGTGCTCCACCAGGAGCTGATGGAAGGTTTAGCAGCCTATGGCGCCAACCCCATCTTACAATTTGTGGTCCCAAATGGGGCCACACGCCTTGCTGGGCCTCGGGCATATGCCACAATCAGCCCTGAATTTACAAAATTTCTTTAGCAATTCCCCCTCGTGACACCATCCCATCTGCCCCCAACCATCCGCTCTGGGCCCACGTTGAGGGCGGATGGACAATTTGTCCATCCTGTTTCAAGTTAGACCACTCAAAACACAAATGCCCATACTCAGAAACTTCCGCTGATGCCAAAAGTTTGCCCAACGCCCACCAATCTGTTGCCCACCCCACACCAACTCTGACATGGGGTACGATCCTACCTTTCCCTCCTCTAATGCCTGATGCTGCAACTGCACCACATCTACCAATCAGCACCCACCTTTCCCCAATGCCACATAATTCATCAAACCAAACATCAGATTGGATCCCAGTTTAATCCCATGCATCCGCAAATGAATTGAACAAACCTCAACTGTACGCTGATTTTCCAATCCAATTCAACCAAAATCCATGGGAATTATTGGATGAAATTGAAAAATCAGGTAACTTCATTAAAGAACTGATGCTGCAACTCAAGAAGCTCTGTAACACAGAATGGGATGCAGAATTCCCACCTCAGAAATATGTCCCACAACCTAACACCAAACTGTTCTACAGCGACCACCAGCTTGCAGTAGAAGCAGCCACCACACCAGATTGCCGTCCACTTCGCAAAGCTGCCGCCAAATCTGTAGCTGCGCTCACAGGAGGAATTCTACCTCTCGTCATCCCCATAAAATTTTACTTCACAAAGTAAGATCAACATGAAAACTTTACACAAAAATATCACTGAAGCCATCCAGAATGTGATAACAGTAGCACAGAATCCAAAAGCAAAAATAACCTGAACCAACATTGCCATGTTCGTTAAATTACCAGACACCCGCCTCAAAGCTGAAGACGCTTTGGGCAAATACATCGTTGGTATAATGATGACTGGCAATTATTCAAAAGTTCCAGTCATCGAGGATATTGAACCCCATGCTGACGATACCCCCACACCCTTACTATCTGCCTTAACACACACTCTACTCTGGGATGAGATGGATGCAGCCAAAGACGAGCCCCCTGATCCCCCTCCCCGTCCACCATGGAGGGATAGCAGTATTCGCTGCCCACCTGGTTGGATATTTTTTAGGTACAATTTAATTGATCTGTTCATTTTGGGCATTTCATTTGAATCATTATTTTTATTATGATTTTAATTTTAGTTCGGTAATGTCCGTCCCCTGGTCAGCTTACCTCAGTTAAATAAAAATGTAAATTTTAACACCAGGTCACAAACAATAACCAGCCTGTTTCCCAAAAGCACACAGCTGCTGATTGACCCAAAGCTGGCATAGTTGAAACCTCTCCTTTTCAACAATGCTATCCCTTTTGGCATCTCCTCCTACCACTTTAGCTCAAAACCTGTAGCCATGGGGCAGCCCAAAACCCCTGCATTAAAGGCTAAATGTAGAGCTGTAACTATTATAGCATCTCCTCAAAAAGTTACTTAAGTAATTTAGCGCCCCAGGACCTCCCCTGAATCAAGGAGAGCTCTGACATTACCTCCAAAGTGATGGAGTCATTGATGTGCATTGAGAATCCCTCTGACGACGAATCTGAAGGGGCTTGTGAAGATTTTGGTCACTATGTCCTAGGAGCCCAAGGTGAAGTGTAGGTACCTGACTGATTGAACACAGAAAGAGTAAATATGGCTAGGATACCCAAAAAACATACCTTTATAAGGTGCCGAGAGGTCTGAGGTTATTGATACTACCAGTGACGTTGACCAGCTCATTGCCACAATGATCCAATCCACTCAGAGTGTGTATACATTGCAGTCTATCCGGTATAGATTCCCTGAAACTGCCAAACGCCTTGCTTCTACTTTCCAGATGAAGGAGGTACTTGCTCTTCCCCCTACTTGGGAAGCACCTTAACCAAAGTGGAGGTTGTTGTCAATGGAGTATGAGTCGTTGCTATCATTGACACTGGATCCCCCGTGAACGTATCATCAAAGTTTATGAGAAAATTAAGCTGGCCCCTGGCCTCAACTATACTCAGGAGTTTTTGCAATGCTGGTCCAACCAACATTCACGCTATTGGGCCCTACTCATCTTTACCCATCTGATTTGGTAAACTCCTCTTCTCAGCCCTCACAGTGGTTTTAGCCAACAATATCTATGACATGATCATTGGTACTCAGTTTATACTCAAGTATGACGGAATCATCAACCTGAAACAGGGCTATTTTTCCATGTATAACTTTGAGTTCCCCATATTTTGGACCACAATGAGATTAATAAAAAGGAATACGCTTGAACTGTTGAGTATCCTTTCTCCGCCTTATCCTTACGCTATAAAACGGTAGGGGGAATACCAAGATGCTGCCTGAATTACTGGACACCCTCAAGGGAATTCCGTTTTATGAAGCTGAAGAGTATTCGATTAAAGTGGGTAAACAATTGGTGATTGACACCAAGATTACCCTACAAATTTCCACAATTGCTGCTGCACATAACTAACAACAAAGGAATCAGTACCTTAGAACCTTGAGTATTGCCAGGCATCTTAGACCCAGCCTACCAACGTCCTATCAATATTCTACTGTGGAATCTTACCAGTAAGGACATGGTCGTAAAGAAACACCTGGAGACTGGGAAAGGTCTGATGATCCCAGTTAAGGAGATTAACCAGGTCCGCTGCATTGGGTCTATGTCAGACATGGGCCTACCTGCTAACAAATCATTATGTACTTTGCCGACGTTCATAATCTGATGATCTAACTCCTACAGAGCTTGATAAAGTATATTTTTATTGGAGTCTTACAGTGACATATTCTCTAAAGCTGAGACTGACTATGATCATATAAATGGTCGGAGTCATACCATTGATATTAAAGATGCTAGTCCCATCCGCTCCAAACCTTTAATAAATCAAAAGTTGAGGAGCAACAGATGAGGACGGAGCTCAAACAGCTACTAGCTGATGAGCTACTAGTACTATCGCAAAGCCTATGGTCTTCACCTATCCTCCTTATAAAAAAGAAAAATGGCGGTCATCAGGTTGTAATGAACTACCACTGGCTAAACAACCTCACAAAGAAGGATAGCTATCCTATCTATCGCATTGATGACGCCCTAGAACAGCTCTATGGATCTAAGTCCTTCTCAGCCATGGACTTAGCCAGCGGCAAATGGCAGATGGACCTCTCTCCACAAGATTATAAGAAATGCGCTCTGTTTCCAGAAAAGGCCTATTCCAGCCCACCCGGCTATCTCAGGGGTTGTGCGATGCTCCTGAAACTTACCAGCGAGCCATGGACCACATCTTTCAGGACCTCAAGTTAATTTGCGTCATCATCTATCTTGATGACATTACTTTGTTTTCTAAGACCTTTAATGATCATCTTGATCAAAAAAAGAAGTCTTATAACGATTACGTCAGTCCAACCTTAAATTAAAGCCATCAAAGTGCACTTTTTTAGAAAATTTAGATTCCTTGGACACGCCATCTCACAGGATGGGTTTCAACCTCTCCATTGCAAGGTTGAAGCTAAATTCGAAATGTCAGCTTCCAAAACCCTACGCAATATCCAGGTATTAAGTATAATGGGGTATTACCACCATTAATATCCTCAAGTTCGCCCAGTTTAGTGAGCCTCTTGTACGGCTATTGGCTAATAACGTCCCTTTATACAGAAGAGATGAACAAAAGGCCAACTTCGAGATGCTAAAGCAGTTGTTGTAAAAGCGTCCTATCCTACGCCACCCTTATTATAGGAAACCCTTCCTTCTGTTTAACTATGCCTCTTAACACGCTGGTGGAACCATTCTGGCTTAATTGGATGATAATAAAGTGGATAATCCCTTCTCTAATTCAGTAAGACGTTAGCCAAGGCTGAACGCAATTACAGTATCACCAAAAAGGAGTGCCTTGCAGTCCTAATGGATTTAATATATCACCCTTTTCTATAAGAATTCCTTTCACTGTGGCCATTGAACACGCCTCCCTGAAGTGGTTACAAAATATGTAAGATTCCACTTGGTGGTTGGCTCGATGGGCCTTAGGCTCCAAACCTACAATTTGAAGATTGAGCACCAAGCTGGAACCTGCCATATAAACATTGATGGTTTGACTTGGCTGCCTATTTTCCACTTGGACAAAGTGAAGCAGAGAGGCTTCATGACCTCCTTATGACCCCTGACACATTGGAAGACGAGGATGAAACCGTCCAGAAAATATTAGCCTGATAATCCTGCAACAACAAGGTGGAAAGTTTGGGACCATCTAGTACTAAAAACAAGGTGGAAAGTGGGAAGTTGTATAAGAAAGTAGGGGTGAATTGGTTTCCTTATCTTCGACCTTCCAAGAGATTTCCCATGATCATGGAGGTCCATTCTATGCTGGGGCACAGTGGAGTGCGTAAAACATATGAGTGGATGAAGGAACGATACTACTGGGAGGAAATCATGGAGTCTATCATAGAAGCGCCGGATGCCTACTCAATCTGTAAGAAGCAATCCAGCTACAAAACCAAGCATAAATACCAACCCACCAAGCCTTAACAACCGTTTCATACAATAAGCTTAGACGTGGTAGGTCCACTACCTCAAAATACCAGCGGAAATCACTATATTCTGGTAGGCATTGATCACTTCACCAAATGAGTTAAAGCGGTTGCTCTTCCTTCCCAGACCGCCAAAGCTACTGCCACCTTACTCCATCAACATATTTTCACTAGGCATGATTGTCCTCAGGTCCTACTGTGTGACAATTGAAAGAATTTCATCTTGCAGGTGGTAAATCTTTTGACTACTTCTTGGGGATGCAGCAACTATTCTTGCCCCCTACAACCCCTCCACAACTGGTAATGTGGAAAGAGAAAATGGAACCCCAATTTCCATATTATGGAAGATGGTCAGCTTAGATCCCCTACACTGGGATCAATTTTTACCTAGTGCCCTCATGGCCCACTGTATCAGCTACCATCAAATCCTTAAAATTTCTTCCTTCCATATATTATATAGTTGGGAACCAGGTAAACCAGCCCTGCTAGCAAAAGCCGTCCTCTCTGGTAGGACATATGATCCTGAAAGAGCCCTAAAAAGATTGTCACAACGCATCATCCAAAATCAGTATGATACTATGATTAACCTAGATAAAACGGTAACTAAATAAGGTGTAGCTGAAAATGAGCATAGAAAGCCCCTTAATCCTTTCAAGTGAAAGATTTAGTGTTGTATTACCACAATTGTATCACTCCCAGGAGTGAGAAAATTGGTTCTATTTGGGAAGTCTCTTTTGTAGTCACTTATAAGCGAGGATAGGAGTACTCCATTAAGTCCTTTGCTACCAGATTTAATGTCAACAGAGTCCATGGCTGGTTCATGCGCACTTATTCTACCCCTAACACTCTTGAAGGGGTAATGTTAGACAATTACACGTCTGATATTGTAATAAGATTGAACTGGCTCGAGATATGGACAAAACTAAAGATGAAATTGGCTAAAAGACACTGGCCAATTATCAGTGGAACACTTTGAATCAGGACAATTAGTTATAAATATTACTCGGCCAAATAGCACGAGTTTAAGTAGTTGTATTGCCCTGACCTAGCGGCGGAATCTGGGGAGTCCTTCCGAGGTTCCTCCTCGTCCCATTAACCATTAAGCAAACCACCTACGTGGGACCAGCCCCTTTTATAGGCCTGGAGGGGGTCCTACCAAGGAAAGTATTTTCCCGCCCTTTGATTGGATAATATATATAGTATCATTACCTAATGGACTAGTACTTCCTGTTCCAAAACCTCGTTGGCAGTACTTTTCTTTCTCGTTGCAATCACTATTGCAACCTATTAAATTCAAGACTGAATCTAGTTTGATAATCTCACAGAGGAGATTAGTCTGCGCCCATGTCAGGGAGCAGTTGGGCAAGCAAGGTAAGAGGAGCAGGTGGAAGGCCCGCGGCCTCCAACGTTCAAAAACGCCCCGGAGAATCTGGCGGAATAGACAAAAATCTTAAAGAACTGGTGGTCACAATTTCCCTGGAGATACTCGCGTGGCAAGCACGATGCAACCAGTACATCAACACGCCACACTCCCAGCCACTTTCGTTGGTGGAATTCAGAGTCCATGTGTATCTGGACATCCAAAAAATGGCCTTATGGGAAAAATTTTGTGAATATGTACACAAAGTTTTCCCGACTGCAGTGTACGTTGCACCTCACTCCATGTCATGCAGTTGGCTGGACCTAGGTTTTGAAAGCAAAAAAGCAGCAGACGAGGCTGCAGCAGTGCGCATAGTGGTTGACCTTCCCAAAGGGCAACAGGTCATCAAAACCAAATGCACCAGATGGACAAAATCAAACCAAATTTTCCTCACGTTTGACTTTTTGCCTACTACGGTAAAACGTGACATTTTGTAACAACACCTGAAAGATGGTCTCGCCATATATGGCGAAATACAATCTTTCAAAATGCAACGCTTCACGCTGATGCCACACCTGTGCACCGGCAAAGCCATCGCAGTTCTGACCCCAACTGAGGAGATCGTGAAGGACCTAACCCAGATCCTGCACTCCACTTTTATTTATATCACAGGGCATACCACCCACCCGTTCCAGGTGACCGTGGACAGCGCGCCCCCCATCTGCACCCACTGTGATGCGTTCAGCCATAAGGCGCATGCATGCCCCTTCAAGGAGGGCGTCACATTCCAAGAGCACCCCTCGGCAGCTATGGCCAGCGGAGAGGCGCACTACAAACCAACTGCAAGCACCAAGGAGGCTTTCCCATGGGGAGCACAAGGATGCTACCTATTGGTAAAGCCTATCTCCCCGCAGGAGCAGAAGAAGGCCAAGCAGGCCCATAGGGCCGCGGCCAGGAAGCGGCCAAGGCCACCACTGCTATCCCACACTCACAACGCCAGGAGGACATGGAGACCTTCGCAGCAAAAGCAACTCAGGAATCCATCATCCAATCAGATTGGGAAGCCTATGCTGAGCGGGCCACTCAATCTGAGGATCTGATGGGAGATTTGATCTCACCCAATTGTTGCACCCAAGCTCCAGTTGAAACTGACTTGGGACCTATCCCAACTGAAAATTTTTTTTGACCCACTCGATGGTGCACTGAACTCATTCGCACTGCAAAAAATTTGCCCGACGTTGGGAAAACAAAAAGTGAAGGCCAAAGCCAACGCGACTCTTTCCACAAAAATCAACAAAAACTCCGATAGCGTTGCTGCTAACACCTGCACTGCTATGAAAGCCCATGGGGACATGAAGAGGCTGGTGGCCGGGGGCCCACCCCCTCGCACCTAAGGTGCAATGGGGGAAACCTTCACTCTAGGGACGTTGAATATCACCGGACTCAAGGCCTCCCCATCCTGGGCTAGGAAACTGAGTTTTTTACAACACAATTTACCCATGGATATCCTGGCCATCCAGGAGTCCCACTGTCAACGAGGTTCCAAGGAAGCTTGGAAAACAATGCTCCTCCCATCCCTATCCTTTTGGTCAAAGCACTGTGGGGTGCTAATTCAGAAAAATAATTTTCTAAATTCACATCCTCAGAAACATTCCTAAATGGCTGAGTGCTCATTGTCACCTTCTCGTGGGCCGATGTAGTGCATGCAATCATCAACATCTATGCCCCAAACGGTGCACACGAGCATCAGGAATCTTTCTCATTGGTCAAATCCCTCCCGCTACCCCATGATTCTTTCCTAGTCAGCGACCTGAACTGTTGGCTAACCTCACCAATGGACCGGTGGCCCCCTCACCCCACGCCCCACAGGGGCACATAGAACTACGCGTTCTAAAGGCCACCCTTGGGTTAATGGATGCGCTGCTGTGACATGCCCCACTGCTTGGTAACATGACGTGTCCCCATGTCCACAACGGCCAATTAAGGTCCATGACCCGCATTGACCTTATTTTAACACCGGCGAAATTCCAACCCCACATCTCCCACTTCAAAACAATGAAAATGGAATTCTCTGACCACCGACTGGTCTCAATAACCTACCACCTACCGGTCACAGTTGCAAAGGCCCCACATTGGTGCAAAATATGCCCCCCCGAGCTCGCGTTGCCAAGATTTTCCATGTGGGTGGAAGAGGCAACTTTGGCAAAATTGTTTGTCGCACCGTTTTGTGTGGACCCCATTTCCACATGGGCAACTTTCAAAGAGGACACCATCCGCCACTATTGCCATCTCTCCTCCAGACGCTCATGAGCCACATCGGCGGTTATCTCGCACGCTATGGTGGAATTGGCCCACTTGGAGTCCAACATTCCAGCTACAGGATACAGCCCTGCATGGGGCTGGAAGTGGGCGGAGGCAGCTGCCCACCTCAACGCACTCAAAAGGCAACATAAACATTGGGTTTGTGTCCAATACAGGGCCACATGCATCACTAAAGGTGACAAGTGCACCGCATATTTTTTAAAAAAATTTTTGCACCACGCCAGAGCGTGGCCTACACACAGATGCGAAGATCAGATAATTCCATTGTGGACACACCGGCTGAAGTGGCAATCAAAATGCAAAAAGATTACTCTGAGTTATACCAAGCTGAACCAATTCAGCTGGCTGAAGTGGCAGAATTTCTCAACCAAGCTCATATCCACACCATTTTCTGATACCCGGAAATAATGAATTTAATTACTCCAAACGAATTATGGACAGCCATTCGCGGAGCACCAAACCAAAATGCCCAGGCCCAGATGGCATTCCATATGAGTTCTACAAAAAATATTTCAAATATATATCCCCACTTCTGCTTGCCTCACCTAACAAAAGCCTGTTGGAAACGCGCCTCCTACCAGGAGGACATGAGACCTTTACTATCACACTCTACAAGAAAGGGGATAAGCTTAACTTATCCAACTGGCGCCCCATTTCCTAACAAATACAGACACCAAAATTTTAACAAAAATCATGGCTAACCGGTTAGGGACTGTAGCATCTGCCACCATCTCCCCAGAACAATTCAGTTTCATCCCCAGAAGGTCAATTTGGGATAACGTGCACTCCGTGGCTAATGCATGTCAGTCTACAGCCTCAGGAGCACTGGTATTCTTGGACCAACAATAGGCCTATGATAGAGTAAACTGAGAAAACCTAAGGGCCTGCCTCCATCAATTCCGCCTACCCCCCATTTCATCAACTGGGTGATGCTGCTCACGGAATCTGCAACAATGGCAGTGCGTGGCCCAGGCTTCCTAACGGAAGTAGTCCGCCCTCAAAGGGGCTTGCGACAAAGGGGCCCCCTCAGCCCACTCTTATACAACTTCAGCCTTGACCCACTACTGCGAAATGCGAATGCCCAACTCACTGGGGTCCATGTGCCAGGCCAAACCCCAGTCAAGATGATGGCATTTGCAGATGACTGCGTGGTGGGGGTGTCTAACAATAAAGATGCACGCGCGCTTGAAGCCCTCATCCAGGAATATTCCTGGGTAAGCAACGCGACACTGAACGCCTCCAAAACCAAAATCATCCTCCTTGGTCGGTTTCAAAACTGCTGGGCCCCAGCAATTAGTTCCCAACCTGGCCCATCTGCTCGCCCACGCCCACGCCTTACTAACTCAACACACACCACCCCACTGGTGCTCCCCTTCATGCCACGTCCTACCATAGGACCGGTGCGCCATCTGGGCGTGTGGATGGAGGCAGGAGGATATGCGTCAGCAGTAATGGAGGGCCGTATACTGGACAACGTGACGAAGCGAATCGCCTCTCTCAGAGCCCACCCTACTACCCTCACTGGCAGGGTTGTTCTAGCCAACTCTATGCTCCTATCCAAAGTCTGGTTCAGAGCCCACGCCATCCCCTTCTCCCCAAGCTTCTTCAAATCCCTGTATGCCTTACTGTAAGGATGGCTTTGGTCAGGCCGCCCTCCACCAGTATGGCTAGAGGTCATGTTCAGCCCTCATCATCAAGGTGGCATGGGCCTGCTTGACTCCAAAGCCCATGCTGCCAAGATCCTGGGCACCTGGATCACGGCCGTCACCGCTCCTACACTCCCATCCCAACACTGGTCCCGCGTGGCCTGCTCCAACTTCTCCTGAGCCTTGGGCCTCAACAATCCATTAAACCCCCACTCCCTGATGAAATACCTCGCATCACACACATCCGCCACAGGTCCTCACGGGACTAAAACCCACTACAAACAAATCCTACTCTCCATGCGAAGCGCAGAGTGGAGAATTCATATTAGCGGACATACAACCTGAAGAGGCCGCCCCTCTCCTCAGTTCACACAAGAGGTACAGGGGCTACCCATCCATGATGGCGTGATCCCCATTCGGCCCCATGTCCTATCCAGGGTGGACTACCTGGACATGATGGACATCCCTTATTCCACTGAGACCCAAAAAACTATCTGGAAATACGCACACCATCCTCTGTTGCAGCCTCAAGTCCGCTCCCATGTGTGGCGCTGCCTGAGGTGAGTGTATCGTACAGCTGAGCACTCTAACACTTTACACTCATCCTGTGTCGTGTGTGGCCAGTATGGAACGCTGTTCCACCGCCTGGAGAAGTGTCCCACCTCTAAAGTGATATGGCGCGAAGTTCAACTTCTGCTGGGCCAGGATCAAACGCATCCCTTCAGTCTGTCAAGAGATATGTTTGCTCTATCAATGGCCTCCTCCCTTCCACCCTCCCTCCGTGCTCTGGTGGTTGCAATCGCCATGTGGACCATCCACACGATCGTCTTAGATGCCATCGCAGGCTCCACCCCCACCCTCCCAGAAACTGTCCACAGATTCCGGTCTCATTTGGTGGACCACTTCCAAGCATGGATGTTTGGATACCTCCCACCACGTCGCCGACAGCTGGTCTCCTCCTGGTTCCCAGTCTGGTTCATCAAATCAGACCCCTTCCTCCACACGTGCTCAATAGTGGCTACGGCCCCTTCACACGTCCCCTCCCCTCCCCATAAGTGGCGTTCCCGCTGGCAACAAGAGATAGCATCGCTTCTCTGGGGTGCCTCCCCTGGTACTCAGTTTGTCTTTCCTGAATCATATTCAGAAGTGTCCATCCCATGGTCGGCCTTTCCCGAAATAAATTTAAATTTAAAAAAACCTCGTTGGCAGTTCCATCCCAATGACGCAAGTTCTGAGAGCTCCAATAGGTCAAATACCAACATTACCTAATTCAGATATTACTAAGCAATTTGAACTTTGAGTTTCAAAATTTTATATACTAAGCATCAACTTATTAAAAGTGTTCTCTTATCCCCTGGCCGCAACTCAATAGATTATAAAACCTAACTTTTTTGTTTTAAAAGTATATATTATTTTTACTACAAGTGGTGAAAAAATCCCCTAATTTTAATTGTTGGAGTTTAGGTGCAAAACGCATTAACGAGCATCCTTAAAACCTATAATCCAACATGCATCTAATGATAGTCTGAAGGCATCAATACAGCAACTTTGCTGATTGTGTCATAGAGATCTGGCCTCAAGACTGAAAAACACTATAGACAAACTCACTTGAGCCCAAGTTTAAGTTTGCTAGCTTTTACTAAACTTCTGACATATGATTTTACATATTTACCAATTGGATCAGGTAAACCTCAATCTCTGTTACCAATGAGAGTATGGGTCAAGCTTAGAGTGACTGAAAAACCTTACAATGCCCCCTTAAGATTCTATTGAAGGGGTATATACAATATTAAGAAGTTAATGTAAATGATTTAAACAAGACCTTGAGTGAGTCCTGAAATGCAATACATTTTAAACCTTTTTTATAAACTACTTACAGGGTCCATACCAGGCTGTTGATAACTTATTAAAACGTCCTACTGGCTGATGTTGATAAAAGAGACTTTATAAACTAGTTTATAGACATGTAATGTACTGTCATACACTTGCCATCACAGCTCCAAGAAAAGAATGTTGTGGGTTGAAATGGGCCAGCATGGGGAAATGTCAGAATTTAAGAGTTTCTGATAATAAGGGTATTTTAGATTATACCAATGATTTTATCAGCCAAAAGAGCCTGGCCAATTCTCGTTGGAACCTGCAAATTATGGTAAAACGATTTTAAATACCTCATGGGCAAATAATACTGGTTTAAGCTTTGGATTAATCCGACCATGCGGTGGACTCTAGGGCGTCCATTGAATGGATCTCCCCATCCACTATCAGTCCCATTAAAGCACCTACACAGGACCACCCCTTTTATAGGCATGGTGGGGTCCCCCAAGATGCAATATTTTTATCTAATGAGGATTGGCTGAAATTTACTAAGTCAATACCCCATGGGCATATATTACCAAAAAACCCATCCATCATTCAGCCAAAGTGAAGCAAATTTTCCAAGATTTGATAGGCTTTTTTATATAATACCTAATTTTGGACCAGTCTAAGCTATTCCAAATCTATTGTTGCATTTCCCTCGACCCTTATACATTTAAATACTAAATGGTCCAATATTGAGAAGATACGTTGGGAATCTTATCCCCCATGGGACTCAGTAAACTTATAAAAAACCCTCAACTTTATAATTTTCAAGTTTATTTTTTTTTACTATCTTCCGTGGACATCTTACACCATTTCTTGGATTTTAGGCCTCATTAGTACCAACGAGCCAATAAAGATCCTAAAATCCAACGTGGTGCTCACTACAGGTGCAGTACACCACAATAAAATTATCAAAAATGGAGGGTGTTGGGGTGAATAACCCTAGCATCCTCCCTCTGCTTCTAAACTCCAGCTAGTTGCCCTTGAACAACTACCAGTAAGCGCTTTATCAGGAGTTGAAAATCTCGAACTGCACCCATCCAAGTGTCCCTAAAGGATAAGTTCACCCCTGATGAGGGAAATATTGCTTCGTTCTTATACTTTATGAAGCAGCCATGGAAGGGCGACTGACCACCAGAAGGTCAAGAACACTCTTCCTCATCCAAGTCGCTTGGCCCAAGAACTGATGGTACCTTATATGGAAACTCTACACACCTGGGCCAAGGTTAAAGAAGCTCTTATAGCGGAATTTGGATCCAAACGGAGTTTAATTAGAGAAAAACAGGCTTTTTGCGCTTTACTATGTATGAAAGTAAACAGATCACTGCCTTTACTGAGCGATTATATCTTGCGGCTCATAGAATTTCAGCATCTAACATGCTAAACCTGGATGATGCCATCGCAGCTATGTTATCTGAGTTAGCTTCCCTACCTTCTTTAGCTCAGCATACCATCTCTCTAAAACGAACTATTAAAATGTCCGTGACATAAAAGAGGCATTATTAGATGTTTCTGATTTGTATACCTGTGCAACAACCAACAAAGCTGTGATGAATCCCCAGGTTTGTACTATTGAGGATTGCACAACTGAAGCCCAAACGGAAGAGGATATGTTGACTCCTATACGGATTACTACTCTGAGCCCAGCACTGGCGGTGCAGCTCAATCTGATCTTCCTTCATCCATCCAACGTGAGGCTCTCAAACCAGTAAATCAGATTGCATCATCATCAAAGGGGAAACGCTCCCAGCCCACACCTTGCCACCACTATCAGCTTGTGCCATCTAATAAACCTCTCCAAATGGTTCAAAAACCTGCTCCTAAGCCTAAACTCCTAACTCAGGTGACATTCCCCCCAACAAACAATTGGTCTAAGGACCAGGTTGCTAAAGCTAAACCACCTGTTTCCCCAAGGCTTACTGCCACTGATCAACTTAAAACTGGTGGAGTTAAAGCATCCACCTCACGATGCTATCTTCTCCAGCCAACACTAATCTAAAACCTGTAGCTATGAGGAAACCTAAACCTCTCCCTTCGGTGACAGTTGCTTTCAACAACCATGAGCTCAATGATAAGGCTGTTCAAGCTAAGCCGCCTGCTCCTCCAGCGATTATAACTATGGATGAACCCTCATCTATTAAGGTTACATGCCTCCACCTCCGACTGCTCTTCTAGCATTAACCCAATGTATGTGGACAACCTTTCAGATGATGAGTCTGAAACAGTTTATGAGGACGTTGGCTATTATGTTATAGGAGCCCCTGTTGAATTAGATATACCAGATCAGCTGAGCCATGAAGGAGTAGATAAAGCCTTGTTCTTCAAGAAACCTACCTTAATAAAGTGCAGAGGTGCCCCTGAGATTATTGATACCTCTAGCGATGCTGACCAGACTATTGCTTCTCTGATCTGACCAATTAATCATTTTCGCACCTTACAGTTTATAAAAGATAACTATCCTGAGACTGCTAAAAAACTTGCCTCTACCCTCCGACTTAATGAAGTATTAGCTCTCCCACTTAAATTTGGTGGGACCATAACTAAGTTAGAGGTTGCTACTCAAAAAGTCTGGGTAGCATTATCTTGGATACTGGATCTCCTGTGTTCGTTATCTCTTCCAAGCTGATCAAGAAGATTTAGATGGCTCCTGATCTTGGATGTACGCAGAAGTTTGGAACTGTGGGTCCCAAAAACACTTATGCTATTTGAGCCTACTACTCCTTGCCTATTTGGATTGGAAAGCTCATATTGTCAGCTCCCACTGTGGCCTTATTTTATACCGCTTATGATATGCTTATTGGCAAACAGTTTATGATTGAGTATAACGGTATAATCAACATGAAACAGGGTTACCTCTCCCTACTCAGTTATGAAGTTCTTCTTTTCTTCACCAATGAGAACTTCATTAAAATATTACTCCTGCTTAGTTGAAAAACCCATCTTCTGCTTTACCTCTATTCTACACGACCACTGTATGCAACACAAAAAAGTTGCCCAAATAAGTGGATTCTTTCAAAGGACATTCCCTTTTATGCTTCAGAGAAAAAAAAGTAACTAACACTAATGAACAACGGGTGGTCACTACCAATATTATTCTACAGATCCCTGAGCCTGTTTACTGCACATAGCAAGCATTGATGGAGTAAGCTCTTTAGAACCTCAGTGTGTTGCCAGGTATAGTAGACCCTGCCTATCAACGAACCATTAATATCCTATTGGGGAACCTTACCAATAAACCCAACATTGTCAAAAAACATAAAGAGATAGGGAATGGTCTACTCAATCCCCTTGATGAATTTAATAGTGTCTACTTTATTGGGTCAATGTTTGATATGGGTTGACCCACTGACCAGATGGTGTGTATCCTGACTAACGTCCACATCTCAAATGAACCAACAATGGATGAGCTTAAGCAAAATCATTCTCTATTAGATACTTATAGTGATATTTTCTCCCAGAACAACATGGATTATGGGCATATGAAGGGGTGAAGCCACACCATTGATGTTTGTGACGCCCAACCTATTCGATACAAACCTCACCATAAGTCCAAGGTTGAAGAGCAGCAAATGAGGACTGAACTTTAGCAAATATTAAACGTTGGGCTATTAGTACCAACTAAAGCCCTTGGGCGTCTCCTCTTTGCTGATCAAAAAGAAGAAAGGAGGTCATTGGGTAGTGGTGGACTACCATAAATGAATACACCTCACTAAAAAAGACAGATATCCTAATTCCCACATAGATGATGCCCTTGCCCAACTCTCCAGCACAAAATACTTCTCTCAGCCATGGACTTGGACAGGGGATAGTAGCAATTGGATCTTGTAGGAATCCAGACAATTCTTGCTTGCTGGTGCTTGATGACTGCTGTATTCCACAAAGTTGTATAAAAAATTAAAAATGAAGCACTAATAAAAGTTAAATTTTTATAATTTTTATTATAAGCGTGATAAAATAAAAAAACGACCCCCTCAACATTTGACCATTAAGTATTTAATGTATTTTGAGGGTTGAGGGGAATTTATGGATAAGTTCAGAATAGCTTATTTTAGTCCAAATTAGGTAATATGAGGGAATAACATATCAAAACTCAGTACTCACTTCAGGTTAGCGGAATGATGGAAGGGGAATTCTTATTGGTAAAAACATATCCATGAGATAACGATTTTATGAACTTGAGTAAATCCCTATTTGAGAAATTTATTTCACCTTGGGGCCCCCACCAAGCCTATAAAGGGGGGTCCCCATGTAGGTGCATTGAAGGACTTGGTAGGATGGGGGAGCACCTTACTATGGTCGCCCCAAGGTCTTTCAAGTGGTCAGAGTAATCTGACCATTCAATTCTTCATTTATTGCCCGTGCAGATTGCAAAATGGTGGTACCCTGATCAATGAGGTTCCATCATGAATCGGCCAGGGTCTTTTTGGCCAATATTCTTAGCATTATCATTAGCATTATTATTAAAATCGCTCTAAATAGCATCAGAGAATTGTAAATGGCTGACATTTTCTCCTTTCAGCTGAATTTGACCTAATGCATTCTTATTTTTCAGCTGCGAGAGCAAATGTCTGACATCACCCCCATGAATGTTGGGGGAGAATATGGCCATAGGAAACGGCCATATATGCGATTAATTATAATACCAGTAGCTAGAGATTTGATAGAGTACTCATTTCCTCTCTTGTAAGTGATGATGATGGACCCTCCCAAATTGATCCAAGCTTACCACTTCTAGGAGTGATGCGGTTATGGTAGTACAAAACCAGGTCAGACACTTTGAATGTAGGTAGGGGGTTATAGGACTCATTGGCAGCCTGCCCTTCTTTGGTCACTGTTTTTGCTAAATTGGTCGTAGCTTTGGATTGGAGTTGAATTATGCGCTGAGAAAATCTTCTCATAACTTTCTGCAGTTCCTCAACTCTAAAAGAGGATACATCCTTAGCTAAGAGGGCAGTTATGCCTGGTTCCCGCTCATACAAGACATGGAATGGGGACATTTTCAAGGTCAGGTGATAACTAAACTGATATGCCATAAGAGCACTGGGTAGATTTTGATCCCAGTGAAGAGGATCAGAGAGGAGGCCATTTTTTGAAGAATGTAAACAAAGGTTCCATTTGTTCTATCCACAGTCCCATTGGTGGAAGGGTTATATGTAGCTGAGAAAACTTGTGCTCCCATAGATGTGGCAAGGATTATGACTACTCTGGAGGTGAAGTTCTTACCATTATTGCAGAGTAGTACTTGGGGGCAGCCATAATATGTGAAGATGTGTTGATGTAAAAAAGGTGGCGGTGGCCTTGGCCGTTTGGGCAGGAAGAGCCACGACTTCAAACCACTTAGTGAAGTGGTCAATAACAACTAAGATAAATCTGTGTCCACTAGTAGACTGAGGAAGGGGACCTACTACATCTAAGATGATGGTGTGGATGGTTGTTGAGGGGTAGTTGGTTGATACAGGTATCTAGTCTTGAACCCAGATTGCTTCTTACATGTAAGGCAGGCTTCCAAGACGTCAACAATAGATTCCATCATACCATCCCAATAAAACCAATCCTTAATCCACTCATAAGTTTTCTTTGACCCTCCTTGACCAAGGGTGGAATGAGATAATAAGATAGGAGGTACGCGTTCTGAGCTTCAGAGGTAAAGTAGCCATTTTGTCCCCACCTGCTTATCCAACTTCTTGCTCTCCACTTTGGTGTTGTAGTAGTTCCGGGCTAACATTCTCTGAACAGGCTCATCCTCATTTTCCTATTCATTGGGGTTCATTAAGAGGTCATGCAACCTCTCCACATCACTATTATCCAAGTAAAGGACTAGTAGAGGAGTCAACCCATCAACATTCATGTGACGGGTCCCAGCATGGTGTTCAACCTTCATGTCGTAATGCTGGAGCTTTAGATCCCAGTGAGCAAACTGTCCAGTAGGACCCTTCATATTCTGTAACCATTTCAATGAAGCGTGGTCAGTAACCACAGTGAAGGTGGTCCCATATAGAAATGGGTGGTAGTGTTTCACAGCTTTAAAAATTTGCAAAGCACTCCTTTCTGTTATGCTGTAGTTGTGTTCCGCTTTTAAAGCATTTTGCAGAAGTAAGATACCAGATGATCAACACCAATTTCATCCAATTGGGCTAAGATGGCCCCAACAGCGTAGTCTAAGTCATCAGTAAACATTAAAACGATTTATTATAATCTGGGTGCCGTAAAATAGGACGTTGTTGTAGCAGTTGCTTTATAATTTCAAAAGTGGACTTTTGTTCAGCACCCCAATAGAAAGGGGTATTATTGGTTAATAGCCGGACAAGAGGCTCACTGAGTTGGGAGAACTTAGGGATGAACTGATGTTAATACCCCATCATCCTTGAAATACCTGATTATCCTGTAGATTTTAGAGGGCTGCATTTTTTGATGTCTTTGACCTGTCCTGCATGGGTTGAATTTCTCCTTGGGAAATGGAATGGTCAAGGAAATCCAATTTACTTTGAAAGAAGATAAACTTTAATGGGTTCAACTTTATATTAGACTTATGTAACCGATGAAAAACCTCCTTCAAATGATCAAGATTTTTGTTAAATGTCTTTGAGAACACCGTGATGTCATGAAGATAGACGATGACACAAGTTAACTTGAGGCCCTGAAAAATGTGATCCATTGCCTGCTGGAAAGAGGCAGGTGCATTGCACAACCTTTGAGGTAATTGGGTGGGTTGGAAGAGACACTAACTGAAAATAAGATCGCATTTCCCCTGATTTTGAGGAGAAAGGTCCATTTGCCAATAGCCACTGGCCAAGTCCATATTGGAGAAGAAGTTAGAGCCATAGAGTTGGGCCAGGGCGTCATCAGTGCGAGGGATAGGATAGCTATTCTGATTAGTGAGGCTATTTAACCTACAGTAATATATGACTATCTGATGACCTCCGTTTTTCTTTTAAATTAGCAAGAGGGGTGAAGACCAAAGGCTTTGGGAAGGAACAAGAAACCTCACGTCTAAGAACTTCTGGAGCTCTGTTCTCATTTGTTGTTCCTCCACTTTTGACTTGCGATAAGGTTTGGACCTAATAGGCTGGGCATCACTCACATCAATGGAATGGCACCAGCCCTTCATGCGGCCATAGTCAATATCTGATATAGAATATGTCACTGTATTCGTCTAACAAAGTATAAACATTTTACAACTCCTCTGGGGTCAGCTTATCCGAAATATGAACATTGGGAAAGGTGCACACCATGTTGTCCATGGGTAAGCCCAAATCCGCCATAGAGCGAGCAGAGTGGATATGTTCAATGTCCTCTACTGAGACTAGGAAACCACTGCCAATCTCCTGGTGTTTTCTTAAAACCATGTCCTTTTCGGTGAGGATCTCAGTAGAATGGTAATTGGCCTCAGGTAGGCTTGGTCTAGTATCCCATGCAATACATAGGCTTCAAAGGGCTAATGCCCCAATACTTACAAGGTGCAACAAGCAATGATGTGGGAGTTGTAGTGTGATTTTAGTGTCAACCACTCTTTGTTCCCCAGTCTTAATCAAGACCTCATATGAAGCGTAGAAAGGGATATCATCCCAAGCATCCAATGAATTGTGTAATTTCTTTGTGTTGCGCCCAGAAGTGAAATAAGACAAGGTTATAGCTGAAAAGGGGTATTAGACCAGGCAACAGTATATGTGCTTGCTGTGTTCTTTATTGGATAATACTAAAGGGACTTAAATCTCTTTCCACTCGGCGTAACTTTCCAAGAATTTACACAAATTAATAAAAAAGTAAACCTTAATCGCCCATTATAGTTTTGCTCTGATGTCCTCAGATTCTCCGCCAGCTGCTCCAGTGTGAAGCAGTGGCAAAACTCTCTCCGCCATTTTCCATCTAGCAGGAAAATGCACTTGGACTGGCTCACCCAGTCATTCCAAACCTATGGGATGATTCGTTCCTCCCAAGGATCTTGACTCCCACCTTGCTCATACCCAAGTGGTACCTCGCTGCCCCCTGTGTGCTCCCCCAGAGAAACATGTGCTATGTCATAAGGGTCAACTATGGGAAACACTTCCCATACCACGACCAAGCCATTATTGAAATGGCACAGGTGGTGATGACACCCACCAGATTTATAGATTTCCGCCCCTATAAGGGGTATTTCAACCTCAGCTTCACAAGTGAAGCTGATTCTGTCACTGCAGCAAATGTGCCCCTGGTATTCCAGGGAACCCCTCTTCCCACAACTTGGACCCAGCTCCCAGCGGACACCATTTTGGTAGTCCATTTTGATGGTTTGTCCACCCACCTCCCCCCTGCAGTGCTCCACCAGGAGCTGATGGATGGTTTGATAGCCTATTGCTCCAACCCCATCTTACAAGTTGTGGTCCCAAATGGGGCCACATAACTCGCTGGGCCTCGGAAATATGCCACAATTAGCCCTAAATTTAGAAAAATAGCCTTGTTAATTCCCCCTTGCGCTGTTATTCCTTCAAAGCCTGACCAGCTGTTTTGGGCCTACATTGAGGGCGGGCGGATGATATGTCCATCATGTTTTAAGTTGGACCACTTGAAACGCAAGTGCCCATCATTAACCACTTCCAATGGATCAGACTACTCATCCACTGGCCTCCAATCTGCCGCCCACCTCATAAAAGTTCCGGTATGGGGTATGATCCTACCTTCCCCTCCCCAAAGCCTGTTGCTGCAGCTGCACCTTCAGCCACCAATCAACCTTCCCCTCGCCCCAATGCCACACTTGATTCCCTCAATCAAGCATCATATTGGACCTCAGTTTAATCCCATTCTTCCTCCAACGAATCAAGCAAACCTCAACTATATATTAATTCCCCAATTTAATTAAACCAGAACCCATGAGAGTTATTGGCTGAAATTTATGAATCAGGTAAGCTCGCTGAAGAACCATCTCTGAAAATTGAGCAGTTCATTAATGCAGAATGGGACGCCAAATACACCTTTGACTATATACCCCATGGCCAAATGCCGAATCATTTTGCAGTGATCACCAGCTTGCAGTCAAAGCAGCTGAAACATCAGATTGTCGTCCCCTTCTTAAAGCTGTCGCCAAATTTAGTGGCGATGCTCACAGGAGGAATTCCACCTCCTGTTATCCCCAGAAGTCTTGCTCAAAAGAGTAAAATCACAGTGAAACAATTACATAAAAATGTCAATGACGCTATCCAGAATGTGGTAACTGTAGCACAAAATCCAAAAGCTAAGATTACCTAAACCAATATCACTACTTTTGTTAAACTCTCAGAAGCCCGCATAAAGCTGAAAAAGCTTTAGCCAAATATATCAATGCCATTTTCCTAGCTGGCAATTTCCATGAAATACCAATTATTAGCAATATTGAACCACATGCTGCCAATGCCCCGACACCCTTACTGTCTGCCTTGACACATGCCCTACTCTGGGATGAGGAAGCTGCTGCTGAAGATGAGCCCCTGATCCCCCTACCCTTCTGCCATAGAGGGATAAGCAGTTTCTGCTGCCCACCTTGTTGGTTGTTTTGTTCAAAGTGCTTCACTCAATCCACTCATTTAAGAGTTTTGTCTGAAACAATTAGTTACATTAATTTTTAGGTTTAATTTTAGTTTTTGGTAATTTCTGTCCCCTGGTTGTCTTACCTCGAATAAATATAAAGATTTAAGGGACTTCATAGTTGAGTAATGAGAGGACCTCTTGCTTCAAGGAAATTATTCCTTCATACTCAATCATAAATTGAGTGACAATGAGCATATTAAACGCGTTGTTGACCAAAGCCACAGCAGGGGTGATAGGATAAGCTTCCCAATTTTAATGAGAAGGGAAGAGTTTGCCCCAATATCACAATTATTGTTGGGGCAAGCGGTTGCAAATTCTTGCGTTTACTCCAAGTCAAGCGCTAGCTTTATCTTTTTAATAAGTTTAATAAGATCACGTTGACTGGGGAGCCAGTGTCCAAGAGAGCTAGTATTTAAACCTTTTTGAATGACCACTTCAACCTTACTGAGCGTTCCTCCAATTTAAGCTGACAAAGCTAAGACCTCATTGAACCAGAAGGTGGAGGCTAGCTTTCTAGCAGTCTACGGGTAGATATCCAGGATGGATTTTGTGCGATGAACCTGCTGAAGAGGGCGAATCAAGACAGCTAAGAATTGGTCACCATCACTGGAAGTGTCAATCACTTTTGGACGCCCCTAGAATTTGTCTGAGGTACGTTTCCTCAAGTATGGTAGTTTTGTCTACTCCTCCAGCGTTCAAATGATCAGGCACATCTATTTCTGCGGGGGCTCCCAATATGTAGTAACCAAAGTCATCATAATCACCCTCAGATTCCTCCTCAAGGGTATTCTCAACAATGAGCAAGGACGCAATGGAGGTAGGAGAGATGGATACAGAAGATTTGTTAGCCTTATGGGCTGCATTTAACAGCTTAACTGGAGTGGTAGGCACATCAGCTTTAGTGAACTTGTGCGGGCTTATGGTTGCTACTACCTTACAGGGATTTGATCAATAAGAAGGAGTGATAACCTTTCTAAGTCGCATGGAGGGAGCAAGTTTTGTAGGGAGGATAGGCACAGGAGGGCTTAATCCCAACTGTTCAACTAGAGGTAGCTCCTCAATAGTGAGAGCTGTAGGGTTCACCTCAGCTTAAATTCTTTCTTTTGCTTTAATACCCAAATTCAAGCCAAATTCAGATTTCAAAAAAAAACAAAAAAAACAACCACTCAATTGAGCCAAAACTTACTGATGTTGATGAAATTGACGCCTTCTTCCCCAGCTTGGGGTGGTGATGTGCCACCATCTGGCATCTTTTGGCTGCCGCAGAAGCACGCCCAGGCTGGCTCTGATAGCCCTCCCAACGCTACTGGGGGTTATGTCCCCTCTCTGGACTTGGCCCACCACCTCACAAGCTCTTAGGCGGTGCTCTGGAGCCCTTTGGTGCTCCCACGGAGCAATTTGCATTTCAGCCTCTGGGTCAAATATGGGAATCTTTTCCCATACACAAGTGTGGCCATCATTAAGATGGCCACGGCAGATTTCAAACCTGCCAGCTTTATTGACTATTGTCCCTTTAAGGGGTACTTTAACCTCAGCTTCCGCTCAGAAGCTGATGCAGCTGAATCAGTCAAGCTGCAATCAAAATATAAAAAAACTCCACTCCCCACTGTTTGCACCCAGCTCCCAGATGAGGCCACTTTGGTGGTCCAGTTCGCTGGGTTGCCCTTCTACCTTTCCCCGAATGCCTCTGCCATGAGCTCATGGAGGGTTTGGCTGTTTACAGCGCAGACCCCATGTTGCAGTTTGTGGTTCCCAATGGGGCAAATCAGTTGGTAAGGCCTGCACATTTGCAATGATCCGCCCATTTCATCACAACTCTCACCTCACAATTCCCCCTCACCATTATCAGATATGCCCCTGATCACCCATTCTGGGCGCGCATCAAAAATGGCCATGCCAATTGCCCCTTGTGCTTTGAGCTTGACCACTCAAATTGCAAATGTCCCATGGCTGCCACTTCCACCGCATCCGCCACTCAGGTCTTGAACGCCACCCTGGCAGCTGCCTCACCCCAATTTTTCGAATGAGGCTTGATCCTCCCACCCCTAACATTTGGGAATTCTAGTGATGCTTCTAAGGCAGCAGCCAATAAAGATTCAAGCAAAAATAAAATTTTTGAATATTGACCAGATTATGGAATCCTGAGTTAATTGCTAAACCAGTTTCAGCTGAGCCACCATGATTGACAGTATGTGGCCAATCAGCTCCAGCCACAGCCCCAATTCCTGCGGCTAGCCCAGTGCTGGCCGAATCCAATCCATTCAAGGCTCTTGAATGGATTGAGGAGGACAGACGGTTGTGCCACATGAAACCAGATTTTTTGGAGGAGTTCTTCGTTGACCCTCCCAAATTGCGTTCCTGCCATTTTTTGTCCAAGAAACAGGTTTCCAGTTTATAAAAAAATTAACACAATGGAAGTTGCAGCTGCAGCTGCCCCAGACAACACCCTCCTCTGCCAACAACTCCATGGGGCAATGGAGCCCCTTTTCAAGGGATTCATATCCCCAATTTTCCTATTGATTTTAACAAAAGATGCTAAGTACAAAATTGAGGAGCTTACTTTTGTGCGAGCCACACTTGCATCAAAGCAGCAAAAACTTCTCTTTTAACCCCAATTATCCTGAAACCTGCCGATGCATCAAGTCATTTACTTGTGTGCCAGCTCATATTGTTTTTTCTGAGCATCAACTTGCTCAATACGTTAAGGCGATGGACACCGCCGGCCTCATTAACAAAGAAAACCCCCAACTATACCCCCTTATGCCCCATGTTGCAGATGCTACCACCCCAATGCTGTCTGCCATGGTACACCAGCTAAAGTAGGCGTCAGAAAAAGTTTCCCTAAAGCTCCTCGCTATCTGGTATGGCTTCCTAGGATTATAACCTAGGGGCTATATTAGGAATCTTTTCATTTATGATAATTTCTTTGTTTGGCCCATTTGCAAATAAAGATGCATGGTGGCTTCCCTTTTGGGTTCAGCACCACTAGTACTAAGAGGGTTTATCTCAGCTTCCTTGGTTGTTGCAAATAAATGGAAATTGGCAACATCTACTAAAGCCTCCTTAGATAACAGATTTTTTTTAAATGGCGTTTCACTAAGAAAATATGCCTGGCTAGAGAGGGCTGAGAAGCTAACCCAGTTAACAGGGAGGCGATAGATTTGTCAATGGTGAGCATGTTAGAGGCTGTTAGCCTTTGTGCAGCAAGGTAAAATCGTTAAGAAAAGGCAAGGAGAGGTTCACCCTCATACATGCTAAGGCGCATAAAGGCCTGTTTTTCCCTGAGTAGACTCTGCTTTGATACGAATTCAGCCAAAAGAGCCTCCTTCACCTCTACTCAAGTGTGAGAAGGGTCCAGGTAAGGCACTACACTCTCTTGCACTAGGCGGCTTAAACAAGGAAGGATGTCTTAACATTTTTCTTATCATTTGTGCCATGAATGGCAACTTCATAAACTTACAAAATTTGTAGCAATGCTTCCTTTGCCAGGGTTTATCTGTCTTTTTAGAGGGAGGTTTGGGAGCTGCTCCAGCTCTTCAAGACGGGATAGGGCGCTGGCAAGTTGCTTCTATAGAGCAACTATTCTTGTTATACAGGGATCCCCTGTAGTGAGCTCCAATTTGTAGGAATACAGCCAATTCTTGCTCGCTAGTGATTGACGCCTGCTGTATTCCAAAAAGTTTTATAAAAATTAAATATGAAGCGCTAATAAAAATTAAATTTTTATAAACTTTATTATAAGCGTGATTAAAACAAAAAATGACACCCCTCAACATCTGAGCATTAATTATTTAAAGTATTTTGAGGGTCAAGGGGAATTCAAGGACATGTTTGGAATAGCTTATCCTAGTCCAAATTAGGTAATATTGGCAAATAACATATCAAAACACGAGTACTCCTTCAAGTTAGCAGAACAATGGAAGGGAATTCTTATTGGTAAAAACATATCCATGAGATAACGATTTTATGAACTTGATCCAATTCCTATGTGAGAAATTTCTTTTACCTTGGGAGCCCCGCCAAGCTTATAAAAGGGGGTGGTCCCAAAGTAGGTGCGTTGAAGGACTAGGCAGGATGAGGGAGTACCTTCCAATGGTCACCCCAAAGGTCTGTCAGGTGGTTAAAGTAATATAGCCATTCAATTTTTTGTTTATTGCCCATGCAGATTGCAAAATGGTGTCACCCAATTAATGAAGTAGCCAACATGAATCAGCCAGGGTCTTTTGGCCGATATCCTCAACATTATCATTAACATTATTATTAAAATCGCTCTTAAATGCATTGGAGAATTGCAAATGGCCGATCTTTCCCCTTTTCAGCTGAATTTGACCTAATACATTCTTATTTTTCAGCTGTGAGGTCAAATGTCTGACAATCTTTCTTTCCAAGATCAGGAGAAATGTGCTCTCATTTGCAGTGAAGGCTTATTACAGCCTATTTGTCTACCCAAAGGTCTGTTCAATGTGACAGCATCCTTCCAACGGGAAATGGATCTCATTCTGTGGGGTTCTCAAGATATGCTGTGTGATCTTCTATCTTGATGACATCACCATCTTTTCAATCAACGTTCAATGATTATTTTGCACATTTAAAAGAAGTCTTTCCGCCTGCGGGCTTTTAACATAAAGTTGAAACTGTCAAAATGCTCCTTTTTTCAAAATAAGCTAGATTTTCTAGGACATGATATCTCCCAAGAAGGGATTCAGCATTTATAAGATAAGGTCAAAGCTATTTTAAAATGCCTGCCCCTACAAACCTTTGGGACATTCAGGTATTTCTGGGTATGATGGTGTGTTACCATCAGTTCATCCCCAAGTTTGCTCAGATCAGTAAGCCTCTCGTTAGACTATTGCTAAAAACATTTCTTTGTATTGGGGTACAGAACAAGCAGTTGCTTTTGAAATGCTGAAGCAACTGTTAGAACAATAACCTATCCTATGTCACCCAAATTATAATAAACCTTCCATCTTGTTTACAGATGCCTCAGATTATGCCATTGGGGCCATCTTAGCTCAACTGAATGAAAATGGTGTGGATCATCCTGTATCTTATTTCAGTAAGATGCTATCAAAGGCGGAACTCAACTATAGCATAACAAAAAGGAGTGCCTCGCTGTTTTGTTAGCTGTAAAACATTACCGTCCTTTCTTGTATGGCACTACTTTCACTGTGGTTACTGAATACGCTTCCCAGAAATGGTTACATAATATGAGTTATTCTACTGGCCAGTTGGATCGCTGGGCTTTAAAGCTCCAAAATTATGACATGAAGATTGAACACTGTGCTGGAACCCATCACATGAATGTTGATAGGTTGACTCGTCTGCCCAATTTGCATTTGGATAATATTGAGGCGGAGAGGTTATATGATCTCTTAATGACCCCCAATGAATGGGAAGATGAGGATGAGCCTGTCCAGAAGAGTTATCCCAACACTACCAAAACACCAAAGTGGAGAACGGAATGTTGTATAAGCAGGTGGGGGAAAAGCAGTTGTCTTATCTATGGCCTTCAGAACGTGTACCTGTTATTATGAGACTCTCTCTACCCTAGATCATGGGGAGTGAAGAAAACCCATGAGTGGATTAGGGAGCGGTACTAACGGGAAGGAATCATGGAAGCTATTGTTAGGTTTTGGATGCCTGCCTCGCATGTAAGAAGCAGTCCAGCTTTAAGACTAAATACCATTATCAACCCACTACTCCTCAACAACCATTACACACCATCAGTCTAGATGTAGTAGATCCCCTCCCTAGACTGCAAGAAAGAATAAATTTATCCTAGTGGGTATTGACCACTTTAATAAGTGGGTTGAAGCTGTGGCCCTCCGTGCCCAAATGGCCAAGGTCACCACAACATTCCTACATCAAATATTTCACTTGCCATGGATGTCCTCAAGCACTACTCTGCGACAATGGTAAAAACTTTACCACCAGAGTATTCAAAATCCTGGCTACGTCTATATGGGGACACAACAACTATTCTCAGCCCCATATAATCCCTCTACCATTGGAACTGTGGAGAGAGCCAATGTAAACTTAATTTTCTACCCTGCGTAAAATGGCCATCTCTGATTCATTTTATTGGGATCAATTCCTACCCAGTGCTCTTATGGCATACCAGTTTATTTATTACCAGGTCTTGAAAATGTACCCAATGCATGTTCTGTATGGGCGAGAACCAGGGATACCTCCCTTTTGCTAAAGAGGGTTTCTCCTCTCAAGTTGAGAGTCCTTAAAAAGCATGAGAAGATTAACTCAAAGTATCATTCAGCTTCAATCTGAGGCTATGAAAAAATTAGCTAAAATGGTTACACAAAAGAGGGACAAGCGGCAAAATTAGTTTTGGGATCCATTATCTTCCTTCAAAGCGTCTTACTTCTTCCTTTATTACCATAGCAGCATCACACCCAGAAGTAGTAAGCTTGGATTTATTTTGGGTTGGTCCTCTACTTTCACCTAAAAAAGGTGATGAGTATTCTATAAATCGTTGGCTACCAGTATCACCATAAATTATGTACATGGCCTTTTCCTACAGCCCTATTCACCCCCAATTTTTTGAGGGGAGCGATGTTGGACATTTGCCATCACGGCTCCAAAAAAAGAATGTTGCGGGCCAAAATGGGCCAGCATGGGGAAATGTCAGAAGTTTATGAGTTTCTGATGATAAGGGTAATTTAGATGATACTAATGATTTTATTGACTAAAAGACACTGGCTGATTATTGGTGGAACCCCACAAATCGTGGTAACACTATTTCAAATACCTCATGGGCAAATAACACTTGTTTAAGCTTTGGATTAATCCAACTATGCGGTGGACTCTGGGCGTCCATTGGATGGATCTCCCCCATCCACTATCAGTCCCATTAAAGCACCTACACGGGACCACCCCTTTTTATAGGCATGGTGGGGTCCCCCAAGAATTAATGTTTTTAGCTAATGAGGATTGGCTGAAATCTACTAAGTTATTACCCCATGGGTATATATTACCAAATAACAACTACCCATCCATCATTCAGCAAAAGTGAAGCAAATTTACCAAGATTTGATAGGCTATTTTTTATAATACCTAATTTGAACCAGTCTAAGTTATTCCAAATCTATTATTGCATTTACCTCGACCCTTATACAATTAAATACTAAATGGTCCAATATTGAGAAGTTACGTTAGGAATCTTATCCCCCATGGGACTCAGTAAACTTATAAAAACCCCTTAACTTTATTATTTTCAAGGTATTATTTTTATCATATTCCTTGGATATCTTCCCCCATTTGTTGGATTTTAGGCCTCATTAGCACCAGCGAACCTAGAAAGATCCTAAAATCCAAAATGTACTCTAATAAAGTTTGAATTAATTGGCTTTAGTAATATATTTGCTGATATAGAATCAAAGGCCAAAGTTTCTAACCATAAAAATTTATTAGCTAAAGATTACATGGTTAATTTGGCTATCTATGTAGTAGAGGCCACTATTGATTGTGTACACTGGTTTTTAAATTAGGTCTCTCTCATACAGGCCTAAAGGGTGACATTTTTATATAAATTTTTAATTTATCACAGTTTATGCTAGTAGCTTTGAAGACATATTTTATATCTCATAGGATCATTAGTAATTTTTTCTAAGGTATATACATAGTTTAATTTGCTCTCAAATCACATCTAGTGGCGGTATTAAAATATTAAAAAATATTGTGTAGTGTAACTTAAGGAAGATAATTTCTGCATCACATGTTAATTGAAATTTTACCATTATAGGATACTACCGCCTTTGGACTTCCATTATGAGTAAATCATGCCAGTTCTACGTAAGTTTTTGGCAATACCTTGGAAGTAAGTATTAAAATAGATTTACACTTAGTTAAATATTTTGTATCTATGACTATATAACTATTTCCTTGAATTAGCAAACATAGGACCCACAACATCAATTAAAACTTGATGGATATGTCCATAAGGGCTACTATCTAGTGTTATAATATGCATTTGAACTTTCCTGATGCCTGAATGTAAGGGCTGATCATCATTTCAATTTTGTTTGAGGTATTCTGAACAGGGGACGGACATTATTAAAACAAAAAAGCAAAACAAAACCTACTTGAACAAATGAATCCACAGCATAAAATGAGCCATTAAGCCGTACAAAATGAGAATACAACCAGCCAGTTGGTAAAGCGGCGAACCACTAACCCCACCATAGTTTAAAGGGAAGGGGATTGGGGGGCTCAACCACTGCAGTGAAGTCATCAAAGGGCCAGAGCGCGGGCCAAGGCTGAGAGCAAGGGAAAAGGGCTATCAACAATATGCA